>JABEEO010000317.1:0-58328 GCA_013364945.1 Fusarium tupiense
CTAGGAGCCCCCGGAGGGATCTAAACGTGCCAGATACCGAAAGATACTTGATAATGCTTCCGAGGGTCGGGAGTGTCCCGTCTGTAGTTACTGTCAATGATACAGACCACTGGCATAAATAGACCATGGCGGTCCATTGTAGCCAGCGGCAGTCCCAGTACAGCCACCATCACACATCACAATGGCTTTCGGCGTCCTTGAAAGTAATGCTTCTGAGCAACCTACTGGGACTGTCTTCCTCGAAGATTCCCAAGATGGCATGCACACAATCTTGGTGCCTGCGCCCTCCAACTCTCCCAATGACCCCCTCAACATGTCGCGAATCCGAAAGGAGCTGTACTTCTTGACCCTCCTCTTTGGTGCCTGCGTGACTGGCGCTCTCGGTCCCGTTCTAGTTCCAGCTTTCGGCATTGTATCGCAGACCTTCCAAACACCTCTCTCCAAGGTAGCCCTCCTCAACGGATCGCTTATCCTTGGCCTCGGCGTGAGCTCTTACTTTTCGGCAATCATTTCAGATCTCTGGGGTCGACGGATCATTTTCGTCTTGACTTCAATCCTGCTGGTGGTCTCCAACATCTGGGCGGCCGTTTCGCAGGGTTACGAGTCGCTTCTGGCAGCCCGCGTATTCCAGGGCCTGGCCATGGGACCTTGCTTCTCTCTCGCTGGTACATCCTGCGTGAACGACGTCTTTTTTCTTCATCAGAGAGGTCGAAGGGTCGGTCTGTGGAACTTTGCCGTCATTGTGTCTGTCAACATCGCCCCGGTCATCAGCGGGTATCTCATTGTCGACATGGGCTGGCGATGGGCTTTCTGGTTCCTTGCTGTCGCGTTCGCTGTTGGATTGATCATGGTCGTCTTTTTTCTCCCCGAGACCAAATGGGACAGAGACGAAATGACATCGAGTGTGGTTGGAAATGAAAAGGTCGACGAAAAGGCTGAAGAGGCTGCCCCAGATGTCTCGACTACACCAGTTGTCCCTACATGGAAGATGATCTGTGGAGTCCAACACCTCCAATTCGCCAGCGCAAAAGAACTGCTGCCCGGTCTCGTCAGCCCAATTCTCATGCTTCGACATCCTGTAGTCATTTGGGGGTGCATCATGTGGTCAATCACCTTTACCTGGGTCATTGTTCTTGGCACGGTAGCTGACCAAATCTTTGGCGCTCCCCCATACAGCCTCGATGCGACTCAGGTCGGACTCGTCATTGGCATCGCTCCTCTTGTTGGGTCTGCGCTCGGCACACTGATCTCTGGTTGGATGTCTGATCTTGCCGCGCACTACATGTCCGCCTTCAACGGAGGCCTGTACGAGCCTGAATTCCGACTCGTCGTCATTGTACCTTCGGCAATCACTATGACTGTCGGAGCCTTTGGTCTTGGCGATGCAATTGAACACTCCAAATCCACAATGGTATGCTGTGTCTTTCTGGCTCTCATCAACTTTGGCGTCGGTGCAGGCTGCACAGGTATCGTCACGTATACCAATGATGTGTGCATGGATCGTGCAGGAAGCGCTTTCGGTCTGGCAATGGTATGTCTTCATCTTCTCTGAGATCAGCACTAACTTTCGCAGCTTATCAAGAGTTCCTTTGCGTTCGGCCTCACCTTTATGCTCAACGATTACTATGCCACGAAAGGGCCGATGGTCTTTTTCAGTACCTGGGGAGGCTTGACATTGGGTATCTGTATGACCACTGTTCCGCTGTATGTGTTTGGCAAGAGGATTCGAAGCTGGATGGGCCGATGGTGAGAGGGGCAGAACTTGAGACCTCTTGTGAGGTAAGACTTGGGTGATTTAGGATATCGCATTAGTACTATAGACCAGACTCGGGTAACTGTGTTGTTCCCTCCGGGGGCTCCTAGCGGAGGGCTCTTCCTCGCTGCGCTCGATTTTTTGAAGTCATCACCAACGGACCATTTCACACGAGCGCAGCGAGGAAGAGCCCTCTGCTAAGAGCCCCCGGAGGGAACACAAAAAGATTGCTTTAGTCGCTTTCGTGAAACACCCATTCGCCTGTAGGCGTCGAGAGGTCAATGGTGTCCAAATTGAGAGGCTCTTCGAGATTGGCAAACAACATCCCCCAATCGAGGTCATTGTCGTCGGCCTGGGGAGTCTCCTGTGTTGGTGCGACGAGAGGAACGCTGTGTCTCATGGGCAACGCAGACACGACTTTCCACCTGTTGGCCAACTCTCTGAGAAGCAACAGACCTCGTCTTGCCCTTGTCCACCTCTTCATCTTGTCCAATGCGTCAACACAGGCTCGGAACCGGTGTACCGATTGGCTGCGAATGGTCGAGTTGGCGGATGTCGCATTCAGCAGTAGGCTCACAGCAGCTGTAAGGACACAGTGTACTGCAAAGAACGGGGCGTTCTCAATGTTGGCTTCTTTGTCGTATTGTCGGATCAGTCTGACCAGGGCGTGTGCGGAGGTCATGTTTGTTCTGATGGATAATTGATGCGCGGCGCTGTCTTTCGGTTCTCGGAGATATGGCCGATGTATCAGAAGTAGCGACATGTTGTAGACCATGTGAAGGAGGATGACTTGGGGGTTTATGTTGTTCTTTCGGAGTTCAAGATCGCGGCCCATCTGGCGGAAGAAGTTCATGTGGTGATCTCGGGCTTCTGAGAGAAGCTGATGTCGTTCGAAATGTTCAAGCTCTCCAAACTCGAAGGAGTATCTGTACAGTTAGCTTTGAACCCTGTCTCTGCAGGGCCCTCACATTTTATCCATGTATCGGTCGTGAATGAACCACATCTGGCAGTGCGCGTCAAAGATCGTGTCCTCTGTCGTGGGGTTGCTGCATGCTTTGAGGTATGGTGTCGCTCGCACTCTGCGCCAGGGAATCATGCAGTTTCGTCCAAGCATCGAGGTGGAAATTCTAGACATGTTAGCATCCCATTCTGTACTCGGGTTTGAGACGTACCTGTCCATCAAAAAGACCGACCAGAATGTCTGCACACGTACGCTCTTGTCGATGTCCGAAGGCGGCCCGATTGGTATCTGCATGACATTCTCCAAAGAGCTCACGTGCAGCCCGAGGTGAACAACAAGACTCGCCGCCATAGCTGTGATGTCAGCTTGTGTGAGAGACAGGTCACAGATACATACAATTATACAGCCATGCATTGTTCTCGTTCTCCAATGCCAGTTCGCGCCACGTCAATATCGCTAGAGCCTGTATCGTCACGACGCTGGGCATTGTACGGCAGCACTTCATCACGATAGCCTCAGCTCGGTCCGCATACACCTGTCCCTGTGAGTTGGCGAAAAGACTCGCTGCTGCCAGGACTGACGCTTGCAACAGCTCACCATCAAGGCTCCCTGGCGCTTTGAGCGTCTCAATCACGGGCGGGGGAACGAAATGGTGGACTGAATTGATGTGCTGTCGGAACAGGTCGAGTAATACTTGAACACTCTCTTCTGCCTCAGGGCCGCTGGACTGAGTCTCAATGCCATGGCCACTGACAGGGAAACAGAAGCTACCAGATGGGCCAACGAAGGATGTCTCTCCACTGCCGTGAAGGTTCATCCGCCACATCATTGAGCTCACATCATTGATGGCAGAGCTTTTGCTGTCATCCTCGGGGACCGTCGAGGCACCAAAGTCATCATCGAGGGTGCTTGGTGCGAAGTTTGGAAGATTAGCATATCCGCATGCAGCTTCAAGCTTTCGTACGTAGTCTTTGAGGGCAAGGACTTGATCTTCAAGGTTGGATACATGCTCGGAGTCTCTCTGCTTCCTTGTCAAGTTAGCAAGCAATCAAGACTGATCAAATGACATACCGCTTGGGTCTTTCGAGCACGTAGATGCATTCAATGTTGTTCTTAAAACATGACGAGCACGGGTAGTTTCCGTCGCACTGCGATTGTTAGCGCTGTAGTCACAGACACAATGACTGACCTTTCGCTTCCTTCTCCGACACGTCTCACAGGCTTTGGCGACTCTGGGCCTGGTTTCTGGATTGGGGTCCTGGCCGGGATATCCAAGGGGGCCATAGCCGTCCATCGTGCAAGGAAATCCCAAGTTTTCCATGATGTTGGTGACGGATGAAGGTGGGATGGAGGGGTCGGTGCCATTTAACTGATGACTCAGCCGGGTAGTTCCCGAGCCAAGGGACAGAGGGAGATAGCGATTATGAGGGAGGCTGAGAGATAACGATCATGAGTGCTTCATTGGGATGACTGTCGGATAACGATAGTGACAGTTGTCGTCTATTGTCTTGTCTAAAAGTACTTCTGAGTTTGGGCAAAATGCATGCCTGCAGCAAAGTGAAACAGCTTGGCCGCAACAACTGTACGCTCTCTCTTGGAGTACTCAACCAAACGCTCATACAACTCGGACAAAGGAATAATCTCCCGTTGAATGTGCTCCCCATCATCAAGTCTTTGCTCCGGCTCCTCATCATTCTCGCCCAATTGAACCTCCACCATTGCCAGTTGCATGTTGGCGTTTGTCATTCCGGGATCAGCGGCTTGCGCAGGACTGACACTCAAAACCTTGCAGTCATACCCAGTCTCCTCCTTGAATTCTCGAACAGCTGCTTCTTCGGCAGTCTCTTCAGCGTCGATGAGTCCAGCGGGCCATTCGATAGTGTAGGCATCAAGAGGGGGTCGGTATTGAATGACGAGTAGAGTGGACGCAGGCTTTGATGGGTGGAGGAGAATGTTTCCCATGGCGACAGCATCGACGCCTGATTTCCCTCTTGTTTTTCGTGTTGCGACCTCCCATGTTCGTGCCTTTCCGACTTGATCGACGTACTCAATCTTTTTGAGGGTTATCCACTTAGCCTCGTCGACCGGGAGGTCAGAGGTTTTGGTGATGGCGGGTTCTTGTGTTTTCTGAGACATGGTGAATGATCGGGTAATGGAGAGACGAAAGCGAGGCTTGAAGCACTGGCGAAGAGGGTGACGGAGCATGTGGTTGAGTTGTGAGGGATTGAGGATGAGGTGAGCGGGGATGACAGTGCAATACCGTGTGTATACTGTGTACCGGCACTGTAGCTCAGTCATCACGACATGCGGTTGGTGTTAGTTTACAGGTGTTTGAGTCCTGACTTGCTCACTCATTGAGTCTATCTCATGTATTCTGCTATTTTCATCCGTAGGATAAACTCGTGTAGACTTGTTTTGTGGTCCGGGTTGTCATTCTGCTAGTTTAGGGTATTTTCAACAAATGAATCATCACCAGGAACATGTACAAGTTGGCGACAAGTTTATATACATATGGATCTCAAGACCGTTTTATTTAGTGTTCCCAAAATCATTATAATCAATCCAAGTTCATCTAAAATTATGAGAACTTCCTGAGTCAATGACAACATTCCGACTTGTGAGGCGATTGTCTCGATTCAGTACAATCTCAATCGAGTGACTTGTGATCATGACAGTTGATCCTCAAGTCTTGAGCCCTAGCTATGATGAGCAACCTCAACTGATGCAAATAGAACAAAGTGAAAGCATTGATTGATAGTTGTGTGAGTTGCGCGATAGTATATCCTCAGTTGAGTTTGATCTGGAGAAGTTCTATTTATAAAGCAGTAAAGCAAGTCATACCGGTACGTTTATTGTGCAGCAAAGTTTATCCAGACTCAATTAATCGACAGTTTGTACAGATTGTGACAAGCCTATGATCATGTCTTACAGTGTAAGTCTCGGTTGAACAGTGAGAATGATTGAAGTCTTGTAACCTTGCATGACGAGACCCACATCACCCAAGCAACTCGATCAGCTGGGGAAGAAAGTTGCAGCCTCCCGTCAACCCCAACTGCCAGAGAGACACCTGATCGCCATTTTAAGGCCTTTGAATCAACATGCAGATAATCCCATCTTCCTTATCACTACTAAAAGGCCGGTGAATCATCGAGTAGACGATCCCGTCTTGATCGAGTGTCGACTGGACGCAGCGAAACCAGCCCATCAGCAGGCGCGGTCAGCAGTGACGCATCATCTTATCCCCAATTGAAGACGGCCCTCCTCAGGGAAGGTGAGGCGTTGTCCATAAACTGCAGGTCTTTCCTGATCTTTGGCTGTGATTCATAGGATCTGCAGGAACGATTGTCTATGAGAGGTAAGCCCATTGCGTCCTGAGGAAGGAGTGTGCCAGACCCAGACGCAGCTACAAAAGGAACTCCCCGTCCAGCTTCTCTCCATTTTTCATTCTTCACTCTTCATCATTATTCCTCACACTTCATCATTATTCCTCACTCTTCATCATTCATTCTTCACACCGAACCATCTCTCCCAGCTGCAGTCCTCGAGACAAAAAGCAGTTCTATACACAGGAGATATTCGGATTGAACAGTGGTTCGTCATGCAATCCCCAATGCATTCCCACCCCCAAAATCTAACCTTACCAAGCAGACATCGGGCATCAACACCCTCCCCAAAATC
Source organism: Fusarium tupiense (assembly GCA_013364945.1). Classification (NCBI taxonomy): domain Eukaryota; kingdom Fungi; phylum Ascomycota; class Sordariomycetes; order Hypocreales; family Nectriaceae; genus Fusarium; species Fusarium tupiense. Next base: position 6,393 of record JABEEO010000317.1, read on the forward strand.
CAACACTGCCTTTCAACCCTGCACAAAGGGGGGGATACACGAGACTGGCTTCCACCAATCTACCACCAAATTCAGTCTCGTGTTTACCCCCCCGTCACCCTTCGCCGTTCCCACGTTTTCCGCAAACAAAGTTACTTCACATACTGGCCGGACGACCCCGGGACTGAGGTTCGTCAATGCCCCCCAAATGCAAACCTTTTGAATCTTATCTGACCGAACAGACATCCGGAACGAACCATGGTTCGCCAACTCAAATTCCCGGATTCCACCACACCTCTACACAGGGTGGATATCCGGGGTGAACCATGGTTTGTGAACACCATTTCCCGAAATCCAAAACTGATCGAGTACACGTCTGGAATCAAGACCCTGGACAAAAAGCCCTCTGCAACGAGGCATACGACGCATCCATACACAGGAGATATTCGAGGCGAGCCATGGTTCGTAAACGCTATCCCCCGGAGTCCACATTCATACACAGGATATCCGGGGCGAACCATGGTTCGCCAACCCGAATCTGATCGAGTACACATCTGGATTATGTCTGGGAACTCAGACACACAAAGTGAGTTATCCCCCACAGTTGTTGAATATAGCCTAACAGAGTCACAGTCGATTGGCAATGTCAACCTTCAATGGAATCGTGTCTGAGTTCCCAGACAAGAAACGCAGGCCACAAACAGATATCTGGGTATGCCGGGACAAGGAAAGGAAATGGGGACACTACTATCCTGTTGATCAGATATGTGGAACGTACATTGATAGTGCTTGAATTGATGGCTACTCAAACAAATGTCTCATCCTCTTGATGCTCATACATCTGCCGGCTCACATGCTCACATCTTCACGTTCTAGAAACAGGTGGTCAAGGTTTCCAACTCTGTAGGTAAAGCTGAGCGAGGTAAAAGTCTAGGACTTCTTATCTAAGTTATGGAAAGATTTAGGCAAACTTAGGATCTGATCAATACTATAGACCAGTTTATTCTAATACATAATCGTCAAACTGTAAAGATGACATGTCGTTGATCTCAGTTGCGATCCAGATGCCATGTAGTTGAGGATCGTGGATGAGAAAATCAACAAAGAGAACCTAATACAAACGCCAACTTCAGGCAGCATCTTAACTACCATGTCACGAAAATTGGAGATTTAATCATGATTAAACAATTCCATTATTACAGTATAAAATCAACTCTTATCCCATAAACCGGCCTTCCTCCAAAGTTTGGCTTGTTGAACGTATCAGCCGAATGTTTCGGTGGCAGACATTCAGGGTATCCTTCAGAGGCGATTGGCAAATGCCGACATTGTCGGCATTGAGGTTTCAAGGGACCGATGAATATGTAACGTGGCCAGCAGAAAGCGAAATTATCTGAGGACCCTACTGGTTATAAAAGAACCTTATAGATGGGTTCGTAAGTAGGGATTCAGTAGAGACCTGTGGTGAGATCATCATATGGATGATCACGCCCCTATAGTCTATCAGCGATCTTTTGGCCAACCTCTGTATCTTTGAGGTTTCTCTCCCCGACGCACGAGGCAGGCTGGTAGGAAAGCCACCCTCCGCGACTTGTCGGAGATCACGAGGATCATCCGGATGACGAGGGGCCCGGTGCAGCAGAAGTCTGAGGCTGGCCAGGGTAGTAGGACCTGACCTGCTCCAGTGTACCCGTGTTGGGATCCGCGGGCAGCTTTGAAGTGTCGAAGCCGGAATCGTCAAACTGCTTCTGGAGTGCCCTGACGGTGTCTCCATGATCCTCCCAGGTGAGGTCCTCACAGAATGGGGAGGACCAAGGAAATCCCTCCATTACTCCGTTCGCATCAATAGCCCCGGAGGCGATACCTTCCTCGAGGAGTTCATACCACTTGGGGAACTCCTTGCTCACTTTGAGGCGAGGCATATTGGCCCGTTCAAAGACCAAGAGCTCGACTTGTTCTTTCAGAGACATGCGCTGAAAGCCGCGGCATTCGTCCACCGCGTGAGTCATCTTGTTGCATAAAACGCAACCAGGCATCTCGCCGTCTCCCTCGGTATCCAGACAGTGGCGCAAGGTATGTGTCTTGATTCGACAATTGGCACATTCAGTCCCCGGCTGTCGCGAGATCTCAGTGGCGCGGCTGGGTTCACCCAAAGCCTCAACCTGGCCCTTGGTTCGCCTATCCGAGGGTATGACTCTCGTGACCACGTCTTCGTTCTCAATGAAGTTCTTGGCGTCATCCTTCCTGGCCTCCACGCGGAAGGATATTCGGTCGCATCTGGTGGTCCTCTGGACATGTTCACCGGCTGCTTTCAACTCATCCATATCATAGGTGACTCCCTCCATGCTACCAGTGCGATTTGGCGGAAAGTGGTAAGATCGTCTCTGCTCGCCACTACTGAGAGACTTGTTGACAGCAATTAAACCGCCAGGCCTGTGGCGAGTATCCATGAAGTCGCGCCTCTCAGCTTCAGGAACAAGGTCACTGGGGAGGCCTAGCCCAACGCTAGATGACTGTTGAGGCTTGGTGATGCCAGTTGGTCTGCTGGCCCGGCGAAAGGAAGATACGTTGCGATTACGGGCAACGGATGTGTTGCGATTGCTGGCAACAGAGAGTCTTCGGTCAAAGCGTCTTTGGCTATGTGCACCCGAGTTTGCACGGTGTTCCAGACGAGAAACTTCGCGCTGAACTTCTTGCTGCCGTTTTATGGCTTCGCCAACTTCACGTTGAACTTCTTGCTGCCATTCCATGGCTTCATCAACTGCGCGTTGAGCCTGGCGCTGCCGTTCCATGGCTTGGTCAACTGCCCACTGGGCGGCTGCCACATCCTCATTCTGTGAATCACCCGTTTGAGCCCGCGAGGTGTTGCTTTGGCTTCGATTTCGGTAGTGGCGGTAGTTGCGGTTATCCTCATGGTGAGGAGGAGCCATCTTCGATCACCACAAAGAGGTTGGGGAGAAGATTGTCTAAGAAGAGCTGCCTTTGGGGTCTGCGGCGAGGGCTTTCGTGTTCTTTTGCGGAGCTCGACTTGCGAGAAATATGAGAAAGTGTGATTAAAGATCGAAAGTGTCCGCCGCCGATTTCGGATAAACTGGTACGGTGAAGGTTTTATAAAGAACTCACTTCGATGTAATGTTTTGTTGTGACAGCAGAGAGCATTTGATGCTGGAACTAATCCAAGTTCAACTTATGTGGGGCTTGTCTGGTTCATCTCCTTACTGTTGGGTCTGTCTGCATGAATGTCCCTGAGTTACAGTGGCCACATGTCAGTATCTCTGCCTCAAATTATCTCTTCGACTTGCCAGCGGACGCTGTCTGCCACAGTTTAAGCCTTAACTCGGTCTTATTGTCATTCTTACATATCTTACCAAGACCAAGCTTGTTATTAATCGTTACATCTTCCCCAGAAGTTCAGGGGCTCGTATCACTAACAAACATCATTCCGAGTCGGGTTAAATGAAGTTATTTGACCTTTGGCAAACCAACTCAAATTTATTAATAGACGAGAAACAAACGTAAAAGCTGTCAAGTCCTACCCCACCTGAGAGATCAATCTATCTTTCCCACTCAATCTTTACTCGTGGAATTCAATGTCATTGACAGTTTCATGCTGCAGTCCCGTCCTCATGAAAGCAACCGCACAGCCAGGTGGCCCATGAGCTGACTCCCATTCACTAACAATGCGCGCCGGAATCATTGTCCAATCTTGAAGGCAATGATCGTTCTGCACCCTTGAAATAGTATGGGTGATTCCGACGATGAGCTTTGTTCCGTTCTCTGCAAGGAGCTCGTCACATCTGATGAGATGTGTTGGAACGGAAGGACAAGCTAGAGCATATCTATGCATCGTGACTAGATTGGTAAAGATAGGTCCCACGCTATAGTCTCTCCAACCATTAACCACGGGAAAGGAGCACAAGGTAGTCTGATGCATATAAGCACCAAAGAGGTCGCTCTGAATCTGGTACAATCCTGCTGGTGGGAGCTCCTGGTATTCGAAAGCGACCGAATCAGAAGCGACACAACCCGATTCGTACTGAGAGAGTATTCTGAACATCTGCCTGGTCGTTTCGCGAAACCGATTGACCAGTTCATCGGAGACTATGATGCTTCCGGCCAGCTTGTCTCGCTTTGAATCATAACGACCTTCATTTTCCTCGAGAAGTTTGATATACCGCTTGACGAGACCAAGGGTAACCCAAATACTGCCTGTCTTGGCAAGTGACTTGCCGTGCCCCCAGCATTTCCTGAAGATGAGAGGACTGTCCGAGGAACCGGCGGGTAGAAGCTTGACGGGCATGTTGCATCCAATAGTCAGCAGTGAGGCGACTTGGACTTTGAGTCGCCAAACAAGCGGTTCAGCCTCCAGAGCCACAAAGTAGGCAAGGCGGTAATCATATTTGACAACTGGCAAGATACCGCGAAAGATGTCTGTTTCCATCTCCTTCAAGTCAAGTTTGCCCCCTCTGATGAGAGATTGAATAGACAGTCGATCCTTCATCTCCTGCGCTATAACAGGATAGCGAACAGCGGCGTCAATCATACCCCGTGTCTTAAAACCCCTTGAATCAAAGTCAATCGCGGCGGCAGTGAACCCTCCAAGTTGATGACCCTCAACGAAGTGAATGCTGGAGCCACCCTGAGCGACAAAGGCCGCAGGGGTAACATTGGTGCCACTCGGCATGTGTACCATCACTGCTGTATCTTCTGGTTGCTTCGCCCACCAGAGCTGGCCACGGCGGTGTTCTTTTGACAAGATATGAGTGTATCTTGAAACTTGTCTTATCGTATTGTCCCAGGCTGGAGGATTCTTGCTAGTACCTGCTAGCACGATATGCATGGCCTTGAATCTTGGATCGAGCACAGGCAACATAGCGGGCTGACCAATGACTGTAAGAACGACATTACAGATCCCTTGAGATTTGGCTTTGCCGAGAGTACTGCGAAATGTCTCAAAATGTTCCAGGCCTATGCGAGCTTCCAGGATGTTGTTGAGATCCCCATTGTTCATGTGGCGCTTCATGGCCGCCCATAGATCTTCTTGGAACGAGACAACGAGTTTCGGGATCTTTGGGTCCAGTCGTAGGGCCTCAACAATCTTTGCTGCCAGGCAATCCATGTTGGCAGTGCATTCGACAGAACAACCACTGACAGGATCTTGGTGGGCAAACTGAGACTGAGCAAGGAAAAAGTTGTCGACCACAATATTTTTGTCTATACGTCGCACGAGCTTCTTGAGGATGTCGCAATCCGGATTTGGTGAGATGGTGAAGACGCAAATGTTGCTACGCCGATCAGAGGAGACGTCAACGGCCCATTCAACAAGACCGGCCAGTGACAACACACACCCAGCCGGCATGTTGGGGTCAATTTGCATCACTATCGCCGTGTGTAGCGGTAAAATGCAGTCTTCTAGCCATCCGCCTGGCACAGACTTCTTCCAGATATTAGACGTAGGCCCTTGCTCTGAGAGAAGGTTCTTCTGTATGATGTCCAAAAACTGATCATACGAATAGGATGTTGTTGTATCATCTATACCAAGCTCCAGACCTTGCTCCATCTCCATATCGGGGCAACAAAAAAGAGTTGCGTATCTGTCTTGCCAAAGAATTGACGAAACATTTCCATGACGCCTGTTTCCAGCCGATATGGCGGTATCTCGACGTGGCAAAATCGAGCTGCCGGTTCACCCTTCCCGACATTCGGTGCGTCGATGTAATCTTGGAGGTACGCCTCGAGGTCTTCTTGCAAAGACATGATGAATCTATCGATGGTCAGATATCGGCGGAGGATTGTAGTTGGACCCGTGGTACATACTGTGTATTGATTGATACACTTAAAACGTTGCAGTGCTGTGTTGATGTTGAGAAAGGCTTCCGCATGAGAATGCCAGTTACAGGATCTGAGCTCTGTTTGAATTTCCCGCCGATGTTTTACCGAGCAAGCATTCAATCAGCACTTACTGGTGCATCGATACAAAGCAACTGGCAAACATTCTCCATCACCCACAGACCAGCCCACGGTCACGCAAGTCACTGATCTTGCCAGCATTACTCTCGTAAGTCTTTTCTTGAGAGCGGCTACTTTGTGCTAATATTATTAGATTCCTCAACATGGACACAAGCGACACTCCGAGCTCGAGCGACATACGAGAACGTTACGATTATGAGGTCGACGATAGGCGCATTGCTGCCAGCATTCTCGACACCCGCCCTCCACTCGGGCATGGCTCAAAGACCTCCGGTATGGACTGCTTGATAGTTGTCCTGAGACGCATCTACAGCTTTGCCATGTTGGGTGACGGTGTTTCCGAAGATCTTGGCTGGGTTCAAGAGTCTGAGCGCAAGAATCCAATTTTGGGCCATGCCTGGCATGTTTTCGGCCAAGGAACAGACGAAGAAAACAGTGCTACGATCGCAAGATCTGAAGTTGAAAAGGCCCTGAAAGATATCGAGCTCGATCCAAATGCATCTTTCTATGACCTTTGCTGTTCGAGTCTCATGAACAAGACCTTTTGGTCAAAGGATGTCTTTCGCCTGAGTGAGCCGCCTTTCAACACAGACACTGGCGAGGCAATCAATATGTCGATGGACGATATAGCTACGTCAAGCATCGTGCGCTGCCGTGATGGCCGTCTTGTTTCTTATCTTACCCTATGCAAATGGGGCGACATACCAGCATGCTTTGTTCCCAGTCAGCCATGGGTCGTCAGAGTGCTGTTCACATGCACCGAGGCCCAGAGAGACAAGAACTCGTTCTCGCTGAAACGAACTTTTAATTTGCCAGTCTGGGAAGAGATAGAGGAAGGTCCAACTCTTGCTTTCAAGAAGGGGCCCCCTATGGAATACAACCTCCTGGCTGTAGTACGTTTGAGGGACGAAAAGCTTGGGGGCAACGACTATGTTCGAACATATTCCCCATATGGACCGAACATCGTTCCGGAGTATGAACCTGCAAGCTTCATGTCCACAGACTGGTCGGTGGAATCGGAGGGGAAGTATATGCTCTTCTACGGGATTTCTCCTCATGATTTGGGATTGACCAACACCAGCAATTTCCCCGAGGTCGCCGGGCCTGAGATCGTTGATGAAGAGCTGGTCAAGGACTTTAAAGAATTGATGGCGAGTCTGCGAAAGTCTGAGCCTTCCACCCAGGTTCAGGAAGAGCCTTCATCTTCTACTACAGTCGGAGCACCTAGCCGCGGCCAAAAGGCAACATGAGAAGCATAGCATGGTAGGAAGGAGATGGTGATGATCATTTCAAGCCTTAACTCGGCCCCATATCCATTCTGGCATATCCCATCAATACTAAACCTGTCTTTAACGGTGGAACTTGCTTAGACAACCACACTGACACAGAAGATTACTCTTAAAACTGTGACGCATTCCACCTCTCGCTGTAGTTGTATTTTTTGATTACTATCAAAAGGGGGGAAGCTCACATGCTCATAATCTTGATATCGGAACGGTAGCTATTCATCACATCCTCGTAATCCGTCCCACGTATGCTTTCAACCCCAGGTTGTGAATGTCCCCTCTGATTGCTGCCTCTCACTTGGGTAGCTGAGGTCTTCGCAACCATCATTTTGAGGGTAGCCACTGACCGGGGTCAACATTCGTGGGCATAAGAACATACCGTCTGTAGCTCTGTGGGCAGCCAGGTTCCGTGTCACACATTTCGGTGAGGTAGACTTTACTTTCACTCTTCAGCACATCTACCCCTTTGCTTTCGTCTGTGCAGTGCAATTGATTATCTCTAGCATCAAGATCGATTCAAGCCATCAAGTAGAACCAAAGACCAATATGAAGCTCAAGAGGCATATCAGAATGATCGACAGTGGCCAGCAACAGTAGGCTTGGTAGTGAAGCCTACTAATACTGGCCAGTGAATAATCATCCACTTTCTCGTTCATTAGGGCAGAACAACAGCAGTACACAATAAACTGCATTACAGCCTGAGGCCGACTTTGGCTGAGCTGGCCTATATAAACGTCTTCCTCTCCCCCCAGCTCAAATCTTTTCTTCCCACATCCAACTTCACCACAACTGTCTGCCTTCGCGCCCAAACTCTCTCTCTTTCCAAACCAACTCAAACACTCAACACTTCGCTCAACATGTCTGCCCCTCAGAACAACTCTGGAGGTGACGCCTCGGGATACAAACTCTCCGTCTTCATCAGTGATCCTGCCGAGGCCGAAGCCATGTACAACAAGGTCGTCGAGGACACTGGCTGCACCGCCGTCATTGCAAAGTTCATCCCAGCCCCTGACGACCAGGGTGTTACTGCTGAGAATGGCACTGCCACTGGTAAGCCTTGCAATGTCTTCTGTTTGTGCCCATACTAACTCTCATGCAGTCGGTGCCGCCAACTCCAACATCTCCGCCGAGAACCCCTCTGCCGAGAATGACTCTTCTACCAAGAAGTAGTTTTGGTACACCCTATGGTAAGTCTGGCAATGTCTTCTATTCATGCCATACTAACTTTCACGCAGTCGATACTACCATCACTAGTGGGAACCTCTCCGCTGAGAGTCACTCTGCCGAGAACAAGTAGCATCGCATTGAAGTATACCATGGCGGAAAGGATGTGGTGATGTCATTAGGCTGGTTCTGGTAATGCAAAGGGGAGGTTTAGCTGAATACCACATCATTGACGCACATTTCATGACTCTAAATATGTGTGATGTTTGATCTGTCGTATACTTTTTCACTAACACTGGGCCCATGCAAAGGTAAATGTGATTTAAACACTGGACAACTCGATTTGTTTTATGTAATTAGGTACCTTAGATAAGAAAAACGAACGCTGAGTGTCCGTACCACCCATGAGTTCACTTAAGTTCATTGCCCCATGGACCCCGCTTGACTTTATTTACTGATTCACTTGGCAAACAATGGAAGTTAAGCCTGAGGCCAACAGTTCACTTCACCCTTCTGTGTGGATTCCTCTCCCTTCCCACTTTTCCCACTCTTGACTTCCCTTGACTCAAAAACTCCCTGGCTTTATCTTCCTCTCAACCGAGTCAAATTCTCTGTTCCACCATGGACACTAAACAGTCCAGCTCGGCCCCGCGTCCCCCAGTCATCATTCGCTGTCCGGGTGGTGAGACCCTGTATGCAATGAGCAAAGCCGAATGTGGTCAAGCCACCTTTGAAGATGCGCTCCGTCACACAAACCTTGAGCGTGATTATGACATAACCAGAGCTGAGCGTGGTTCTGGTGATCCCAACACCTCACCTGGCACTGGTAAGTCTGGCCAAAACCTCAACTCACTTGCCGCTAACCATCTACCAGGCATCAACGCGCTCAAATCTCTCGCGGGTCAACTCCTGCATGTCCTCAATGGTATGGAGAAGCTTCAGAAGCAGAAAGAGGAGATCATGAAACAGATCGAGTCCCGCGGTGGGATCATTGAGGAGCCAAAGAAGTTGAATCAATACGACAGTCGCGAGATGAACGGGGGTCGGGATGGACATCAAGGAATGGAAGTACATGGATATGGCTACGAATACGATCGGCACCTCTTTCTTTGCCTTTTCTTCAACTGACTCTCTTCATTGGTGATATGTGCACGTTGAGAAATCTGAGATCCTGGCGAATATGTAGCAGAGGTTGCATGTAGCCACACCATTTGTGGAACCCCTGACCTCCGAGGGCGATACACAGGACATCGCCGGGTATCAACGGCCTAAGAATGTGTCCGTGTTGACAAGCAAGGCTGTGATTATGGGAGGCAGCTCAGTCCTCTTCATAAACTAATTCATTCTTTTACATCAAATTCCCTCCATCATGGCCAAGGGACTGTCTAGGCCCCACCCGAGTCCTCCACACTGATCTCCTCCACCAGTTCTGTGTCTAGCTTCATCTCTCCAAAATCAACACGCCTCACAAGGTAAGAAACTCCAACTTCAACAAAGCGCTCACATCCGCCAAAGCCTACTCTGACCTGACTTTTGCATTTTCAGGATTAGACGATCCAGGGCTCTTGTTCTATGCCATTTATTGTCATTTTCAAGTACACTTTCCCACCGACTTCACCCCGCAAGCCAACATCAACTCAAACACTTACCCGCTGCCTCGTTCAGCCTCATATTTCTATGTTTGATGTTGCGTGAAGGAGGGCTTTCATTTGGTGACCCTATGTCTGCTCAGTGCCAAAAATAATCTCAAGCTTGTTATTTATTTGTTCATCTTCCAGGAGCTGTCGCTAACTTATCTCGAGGCCAACAGAACCTCCAGACTTCACGCGCCGAGCAAGAAACACAGATCCGACATTGTCGGCATCTGGTGACACAATGAGCGAACCGAAAGATCCTATTCTTGAGGCTGCGGCCGAGATTGCGGCGATGGCTAAACGTCTGGAACAGCTCGAGCCCCCATCTCCGGCGCTAACTTAGGATACTGGACTCGCTTGCTGCGACCTGGTGAAGGGATTGTCGGGCAACGAAACACTCCAAGTTTTGATAACAACGAGGACGATGAGAAAGATATCAGCGACTCCGATCCTGACGAAGATAAAGATCAAGACAACGGTAGTCCTGAAGACAGTTGGACTGATGCACTGGCTATCAATTCGGGTTACAACGAGCAAGAATTCATCACCTTTTTTGAGCAAATCCATGATGATATTGTGAGTCGCGCTGACTTTGTGGAGTGACAATTGTCGCTGTTCTGAAGAATCTCTGCAAATCTTGGAGCTAACCTCATGTGCTTAGACAACGGCCATACTTGTACCTTCGTTATGTGCCACATTCCCGGAAATTTCTGCTGTTGTGCTCCGCTTCGATTGCCGAGACATCTCGCCGATAACCTTCGGGCCTCTTTCCAGTGGAAAGATGGCGACAGACAGAAGCTAATGAGGCGGCAGCTTTCCTCGAGAAATGCTCTCAGTCCCGTTCGCCGAATGCACCGTGGTTGAAGGCGGATATCGGCTGAGGGGAGTGCTCTTGTCGGCACTACGGAGTGTAGCTTTCCTTCTAAGATCTTTCCAACATCACACTCTGCCACAGTTCCACACTCAATGGCCATCCCCACATCACATTGACGCCAACAACGCCCAATGAGACAAAGACCATCGGTTGACCGCTGATTGACGCAGCCCCGGCGCCCATCGCTGGCGAGGATGAGCTAGTTTATGAGCCCGGAGTGTCGAGTTGGAGGATGTATTGCGTGGAGGATCAGCAAAGCCTCTCCGCGAAGCACAGATATGCTTGGGCCGACACACCCGCTCTCGAGAGCACAAGCGTTCCACACGCGGAGGCCCATTTCTCGGATTGGAGTCTTGTGATCATGACTGCTTGGGTGTCTACAGTATGGACTTAACATGAGCCGACCTGATATTGCAGGGTGAGGGTTAGGTTCTATATTTCGAATGCCGATCCAGTACCATGTGTCCCTCGACAAATCGATCCATCACTGATTCCATCAACACCCATCGACATCCCAATCGGATTTTCCCGCATTCCAGTGCTGAAAAAATGCTTTCGAACTTCCACCGCGCCTTGCGCTGCCTCGAACCGGCTGGTTCTGCCCCGGGTCCTAACCATTCACGCATTTTCAATCTGATGCAAGGCCTGAGCTCCGGCACAGTATGTCCCCTATCCTCGCATCACCGTGTTCCTCTGGCTAATCTATTGCTTCCTCATCCAGCTACACCAGCTCACGTATCAACTCCACCCAAGTCTAGATCAGAAGTCGAACAATCGATTATATGTAAACCGAACTTTTGGACGGTAACTCACCTACCTCCGCCTTGCCACTGCACGAGTGACCTCTACCGTGGAACCACGAAGACTTCCCTTATTTACTCATGATGTTGGACGAATGCCGCATGATAAGTCTTACGGAGGAAGAGAGAGGCCGTTGAGCAAAGCCCGGAGACCCCGAGTCATCTGATTTGGACAAATATCTTCGCGGATCTCATGATCAAAAAACATCTTTTTCGGACAAACAACTACTTTTACTTCTCCTAAAGAGCCCCGCTTGGAGATATGGTTACAGCCCACCTCGGTAGCCAAGGTGAAGATCCTGATATGGAACTCGGTCTCCGACGAATGATCAAACAACACCATCCGGGACACAACCCCCGACTCCCCTCCAAGATGCTCTTCCTTTTAGCATCGAAATCGAAGTCGCGTCCCTAACTGCTAGCTCTCTGTCTCCCACTTGATACTAACAAATATCTCAAGCACATCCCATCCTTCCATCATCCACCGCTTCCGTCGCTTCCACCATGTCTGCTGATCAGACCAACATCCCTTCTTTCACCCCTATTCATAGTGGTGGGTACTGTGCTTTGACTGCTGCTCGTAGCTACCCCATGGTTGTGCGCACAATCGAAGTGATTGGAGTTGAGTGTGTCCGCATGGAGCTCTCGGCTGAGGAGCGACCGATCATTAACACAGCTGAAACTGGCCGCTCTAGTGCCTTCCGTGTCACCTTTTTGGCCCCGGTGCCCATCCGCAACTCATTTCAATGTCATCCCATGCCATGCTAAAACAAGCAACGAAGCAAGAGGTCATGGCGAGCTACTGATGTGCCGACTCATCGACTCAAGTGCTCCGATCAAACCAATCACGTCTTCTCTCAGTTTATCAACTCCATCTTTCGCTCTGCATCGAAACAACACATAGACAGCTGTGAGCACCATCAATCCTTCAACGTTCCTCTCACTGATATGCCAAAGCAACGCCGTTATACCAATTAGCCTTTTGAATAATCAGCGCCTGAAAACCAGTCCGCCACACAAGAACGCTAGCCGAGTGGCGAAGAGAGAAATTGAGGGCCGCCTTATACATTTTTTGCAAGCTAGATATAAAGCGGATGCTGACGGTACGCTCAAGATGGCGCCGAGATCATGGCTAATGCGGGCTGGCGATGACAGTTGGGACCAGATTGTAGATGATCAGGGATCGGCACCTTGCAAACCGAAAGACGTTTTCAGACAAACTCGGCACGAGGGGAATAATGACGACTCTCTTCGCATGTTTTGCCATCTCTCTCCTTGTTTCTGGAGCCAACGCCCCCTATATACCGTCCCCAATCAGACCTGCAAGTTATCACTTCAAGCGTAAAGGGCGATTCCGCGACCAGCAATGGGCATTTTTGACACACAACCCAACCACATCAACACCTCAATTCGCGTTCCGTCGGTTGGGACTTCACCTTTGTCCCATCATCTAGCGAAGCTTGAACTTAGGGTTCTTGCAGATCATAGTGAAGTCAATATACTCTCTGGACTGCAGCAAGTGCAAGACAACGGATTGAGGCTGATGAGGCATCATGAAGGGTCTCCTGTGAAGATTTGGCACATTACCCCCCTGTCTTCCCCCGGTTTCCTCTCCCGCCTCCAGCTCCCGTATAGTTTCTACGCTTCGCTCAATTCATGAGGCTCTCGCTTTTGTTTCGATGGGTTCGGCGTCAAGCTTTGATTCGAGTTACCAATCTCCGTCGCCCTCCTCCTCCTCTGTCCTTAAGGTCTTTCATCGAAAGGCTTTGGTCTTGCTTAGAGGCTCGGTGGAAGGTATCTTTGAAAGACAATCGGATAGTATCGCCCCGAGTAGACCTGAGCAAGCCTAGGAAACCAATTGATAAGTGAAATGTCATGAAGCATTCATTGCCAAGGCCTTTGACATGATAAGTGAAGCAAACGTCCATGAGCCGGATAAGATTAAAGATAGTCGGAGAATAAGTCTACTAGAGTTGCACAACACAGTGTGTAGATAATCAGTATCCTGATCCAAGGGGATCAAACGAAGCTTCAGTACGATCTTTCCTTTTGGTGGCCGGGAATGGCTTAACATCCTCACTCAGACTGTCGTTCCAGATGTGACGGGACAGTTTTGGATTTGACGAGATATGTGTGTCATGTTGGTCAAAAGAGGTAAAATCTGTTAATAAATCGAGAAAACTGTGCTTGTGGTAATGTAGAAGACTAAGATGGTTGTCTGGGAGATGTGGTATAAGACGGTTGACGGCTTTACTGGGATAAGGATGAGGACGATGCGCTATAAGGCGGGAATGGATTTTGGTCGCTGGACCCAGTGCAGGCTGTCACTATTTGCCAGGTGACGCGGGTTGGCCCATGAATCAGAGTGAAGAGGTTTTTACCACCACTTACCGCCTTCTACCACAGTCAAGGGCCCTCTCTCTTCTCAACTCCTCTTATTCCTCATCACAAACAGCGAATCCGCTGTTGAATGATTCAAGCCTTTCTGCACCATGACACCAGAAGTACCCCGCTACCACTCGGGCGACGTCGCCTGGGACACGGATTCGCGACGCAGGTACATTTCTGACTACCTCGAATACGCTGGCGATGATGCAACCGACAAATGGGACGACTGCGTGAAGATAGCCTTTGAGCAAGTCATGACGAGCCTTGACAAGAAAGGTCTTACCCAAGCCAGCCACGAATGGCTAGAGTACGAAGCAGATCGTATCGCCTGGCAAGAGCTCTGTAAGTTCCTCGATGTAATGGTTAGTCTTGAGACTAACAATAGACAGTCAACAAACTTCATATCAAAGTTGTCGAATGGCCGTTCAACCTCCCACCTCGGGTTGATGACCCCAACAACATCTCAGCTGGTATCTCACCGACCTACCAAAAATGGCGCCTTGACCGTGGCCTCCCTATATACGACACCACCAATCACGCTCAAGAGAAACCGACAGCACTGAGTCTGGACCAGCGGAAGATCATCTGGGCGGGGGATCGAAGCTATCCCAGTGAAATGGTGTTTCCCATCACTGGTCCATTCCAGATCGTACTCCCACGATGGATCAATGCCTACAGCCTTGTCCTTGAGGAAGATGACGCCCTCCTCAGCAAAATCAACAATGAGATAGTCCCCCCTCATCTAGCGGTCTCATGGAACGACGACGACGAAGGCCGTATCACTTTGGTTGTCGGACTCAGTCCTACCGCCTGTGTCGAGCCTGGAAGTGGGGAAGTCAACGAATCAATCAAATATCTTTGGCAATCCGTCGTCGATTGGTCGATTGGCGCCTACTTTGGTGCGACAATGTCGCTAGTGACCTTCCTGCGCGTGCGTAAGGCTATACCTGTCGCTGATGGCTTTTGCTACCACTGCCAGGGGTTGACCGACCTGACCAGCTCTGCATGGGCTGATGCCCATGAAGACCCAATGTATTCCATGAAGGAGGCGTATGAGAAACGAGAATTCGTCGCCACATGCCGTGCGGAGGTTTTGGAGATTATTCGGAATCCCTTGACCGTGGCTAAAGCCGAGCTCAGCCGCTGGGTCGTCCAGAGTCACTACGATCAGCGACTTCAAGCCGCACGAGAGATCTGGCTATCTAGCACCACGGAGGAGAGAACCATCCAGGAAGCCTGTGCCTGGGCTTGGGGCCCTCATGATATGGCGGTTCAGTCTGGAGAGGAAGGGAACTGATCAAGTATTTGTCGCATGAAGACCGCGGCGGTGACGATGGAGAAATTGGTTCGGGCTGGAAACAGCAGGTGAATAATTAGGGTGTAGGAAACAGTAGCTGAATCCAATCATTCACGTCCCGGTTATAATTCTTTGACTTTGTGACTGATGTCCGTCTTTCTCCTATGTGTAACCGAGTTGCTGCAGAGCCAAGATCCAAACGCTCGAATAGAGCACCAGTATCTTGTGTGATATGCGCGGCAAATGTGTGGCATGTAGAAGAGAGTCGCATGGAGGATTCAAAGGGCCTTGATCGTGATCAATAAATTATGTTTTAAAAAGAGTATACATATTATCTAAATTGTATTCCATTGTTGGAATGGTATCGTATTTTTGAAATGGTATTATATTTTTTAAATGGTATTACATTTTTTAAAATGTATTATATATTTTTAAAATGGGGTTCCATATCTTTTTCGAAAGGTCGTAGATTGGTCCACTTTCAGGCACATCACGGTAATCACCACCTTTGTTGGGGCGACAGAAGCAATTTTAATCAATGATGGTAATACTGAATAATTTGAACAGTCCTTGATGTGTGTTAGTAGCTTCATTGAAGAGGATGACGGGTGACGAGTAGTAGTTGGATATAGCGGTAGTTCGATCGAGGTTGTGAGCTGCATATTACGTGCTGATTCACAACTGCCCAGAATACATTCGACTTTTGGAGGTCAAAGACATTTGTTATAAGCTCTTACTCGATCAGCCGTTCATGGAACCACTTTACTCATTCGATCAAAGACAGATATGTATTCGGAGACAACAGCTTTCCATTGATGCATGAACCATCTGTTGATCAACCCATTTCCTCCTGGTACCACCCGTGCCGTCCATCGTCCGTCACCACTGTCCCAAAACTGCTCGTCGTCTTTGCCGTGGTAGTAATTCTTCGGCGTCTTAACTGCATACTGTCAGAATTGGTCTAGAAATACTCAAAAGAACTTACCATTCAAGCCTCTGGCTCAGTCTTGATGACTTGCCCACCAACGTCCTCGGATTTGATGCGAGGGCCGAGGACCGCGGGCCAAGCCATGCCAGCTGGTTTCCAGTAAGTCTCGAAAACTTTCTCGAAACTCCCTGTCTTCTCATCAGCTTCGTCGAACGCGTGCCCCTCGGGGTTGGCGTCGAAGTCTGCCTGCATCTTCTTCATGCCCTTCCAGCCAAAAGACTCGCAGAACGGCTTGGACCAGGGAAAGTCCACCACGACGTTCGGAACGAATTCCTCGCCGTTGCAGAACTCGTGGAGATATTTCCACCAGGGCTTTGAAGTTTTGAGAGGAGGTCTGTTCGCTCGCTTCTGAACGAGAGTCTGGACCTTCTCTAGCAAGGACATTGCCCTGAAGTGGTCGCAAGAGTCAACGGAATGTGAGCGGCTGTTGCAGATACTGCAGCCACTCACCTGACCCTTGAAGCCTCTTTCGACGCAGTCAGACAAGACGTGCTTGTCGCTCCCGCAAATCTCGCACTCTACTCGGACGACAGGCTTCTTCTCACTTGGAGGTTGAATACCTGTACCGAAGAGGCCGGCTGGCTTGCCGTCTTCCCCAAGAAAGTGGTTGTTCATGACTATCTTTTGAGTATGTCTCTCTTCGATAGCCTCGAACACCCCGGGAATGACGGGCGTGACGACGATATTGACGCCGACGGCTTCGGGCTCATCTTCCAGTAGCCGTTGGGTCATCCTGTCGACCCCCATTAGGGTTTCTGAGTGACACCAATACCCTTCGGGGGTAATGGCGTACCAATTGGACAAGCCAGAGCAACCGGTACCAGTTGGAGTGAGCTTTGTAGCGATCATGCCTCCACTGTCCGCGACAAGGGTCATCTGGGCCGCTGCAACACCCTTGAATGCAAGAGCATGAGCCTCTGACTGAGAATGACTCCAGCTCAATGCACCACTGGGCCTGTAGGAAGAGAGTTCGCCTCGAACACCCACACCAGAGTAACCGCCCCGGCCTTGCTGGCCAGAACGTCCTCCTCGTGGGGTCGAAGAGAGCCCCCGTGTTGGTTGAGAGATGCGGCTCACAGAACCGACCTCTACCATTTCTCGCTGAGTCGACTCATCCCTCGCACTAGTGCGCTCAGGAGGTCGGCTCAGAGGACCAGGACGACGATCCCGTCGATCCTGATCGTTGTTCTTGTTGGTTCGTGATGGAGGCATCGTGAATCACTGTAAAGGCTTTTGTTTTTCAAAAGAAGAAAAGTTGCTTTGTGCTTGGTTTGTAATTCAGATGGCGATGCGTTGTGGATGTTTTGTTTTCACTCGAGCCTCGGAGAGAATTTTCTTTAACTTGCGAAACTGGCTTGTGCTCGGGGGACTTCCATTAGGGTGGCCCTTGTGAATCAGAGGCTGATCGAGGGTGAAGTGATGGAGTGTCTGGCACTGGCAGACCATGGCGCTTAACCAGAATTCTTCTTAGAGACCCGTCATGCCTCATGGGTCACGGACCTCACAGAGGTGACATAATTTCTTTTCTCTTTACACATCACCTCATAGAATAATTCACTTCAACCTGGTTTGGTATTTGTACAAACTTCATCGTCCAAATTCACCACGCGCAAGGGACGATAGAACAAAATCTTTCCTCAACACCATCACGAAATCATTCACCGGCGAACAACGCGACAAGTTTTTTTCTTTAAAAGATCCTTTATTTTTTCACTCGACGATTCACGATGTCTCCTACCCGACAGGAAAAGAAGCAGCATGACCGTGATGGTTTTGCAATGCACCAGGTCAATGACGGCAACGATGAGAATCTGGCGGGCAGACTCGACAACGCGGAATATGCCACTCAAACCTCCCGTACGTCTCAGGCAGTTTCCGACACTCCCGGACTCATCTCTTCGATCGACCCATACCGCTCGGATCTCGCGGCCCGAGCCAGGGTCAATAAGATACAGTACGACATAACGACATCCACCCCTGTCGTTCGCCCAGGCAGGATAATCTCGTCGCAGCCTCTAAATGAGAGGAATACCCCCCCTGCTGGAGGGAGAACTCCCTACCCTCAAGGCGAGACTGCCAGTCAGGCTGGTATATCCCACAACAAGCTCTGTGCAAACTGTGGAGGAGACGGCCATCTCTTGGATAACTGCGTGACGGCTGAGCATGGCGCAATCTGGGTCTGCGTCTTCTGCAAGACCAAAGACCGCTTCACCGACGCGTGCCCGTCTTTCAAGAAGCTGGGCCTGGCAGCCAAGGTTAAGCTGCTTGTCAGGGATCGTGCTGGCAAGCCGCAGCTGTCCACCCACCGATGTTGGTGTGTTTATCTTCACGATTTCTTGGTATCAGAGGAGACCAAAGACCTCCCTGCCCCAACAGCGTTCCCTTGGCGATTGACCTTCGCCGAGGATCTCTTCAAAGGGAGGACCATTCATGAGATTCAGGAAGAGTTCGACAGAACCGGCGATGCATCCAAATTGTCCAAGCATTTGGTTATGCAAAGCCTGGAAGACGTCTATTTGCGCCACTGGAAGATTGAGGAGCTTCCTTGGCCCCGCCGCCCAAACGACAAGTCGGATTTCTCGAAGCACAAGCGTAGCTGGGAGGTATACAATGTTTCTGATGAAAAAGAGTAGATGTCCCAAGCCCTCTGCACGCCCGTCTTCATCATGACATCCCCTCAAATTGGAGAGATCACCACCACCCATTGGAGAGACTACTGCCTTTGATTGACCGGGAGTGGCGATCCCCGAGACAGCTTCAGTCATGCCGCCGTAAGATATAAGGGCTAATCATGGCAGTCCATTGCGTCCCGGAGAAGAATTTCGAGACCCAGCCAGACACAGCTATAAGGGGAACTCTCAGTCCAGCCTCTCTCCATTTCTCATTCTTCTTTGCCAATCGCCTTTGAAGGAATACCCCTAATGCCGGCCTACTTGCGGGACACATCTATTTGCCTTTTGTAAGTTGTCTTCCGAGTCTCGTTGCAATTATGAACTAATGTGTATACTCCAGGCACTCGCCAGATGGGTCGGCGTTGATATCCGTCCATTCACGGACGAGGTCGCCAGCCTACTGGATATAGCACAACAAATTGCTACTTCTGGCAAGGATGCTATCTCGGGCACCAACCATCATATGCATAGGGTCTCAGGGAGCACCAGTGCGCTCGTCCATTGGACAACGGTCCCAAATCGGCTGCTGGGTGAGTGGTTGGTTGAACGCCGCCCAGCGCATAATGTTCTCGTGGCACTTTGCAGCTGCTTTTGAAACTGTTCGGGTTAACCATGATGAGGTACCCCAATAGTGAGATTTCCAGTCTTGACAGTTTTGAAGGTTCTGGTGCCAAGTGCGGCGTCCAGCTCTGAGCTGAGTAGCCAACCCCGACAACTAGTTCGACAAAGCACCTGTCAAGAACCATGGCGGAATCGATGGAGAGAGAATTTCGGGCTGGCACCGGCAGATGAAGGATTGAGGGGAAGGAAACAGTAGTTGAATCCAACCATTGACCAGAAGCTGAGGTTGATGGGAATTTTCAATGTATTGGCTCGATGTGTCTCGTCAAGGTGTTGTAAGCCTAAAGTATCAATCCCACTATTAATGTCTCCAATCAAGGTTCTTTGACTTTATTATTGATATGCGCCTTCTATGTATAATACCTTATTGCCAAGCCAATAGCTAGATACTTAAACCCCAGTCTCGTTCAAAGTGCACATAGTAAGGTTCATGTACAAAAGGATCACACAGAATGTTCAGAGATCCTTAATTATACGCTATAAGGGGCTGGTAGAGAGGATAGCTATCGACTGTGCGGGTAGGGATGGATAACGGCTGGGTATGATGCTGGAAAGATCGTGAGATTCGAGTTACGTTCCAGATCTAAACATAAGATGCGCATCAACCAGCCACCATCCGATGGATCAACAGCGAGACATCAACAGCCAATATCACACGTCAAATGCATCCTGCTTTAAACGACTCATTCGTGATTGTTGACAGCATGTAATATTCAGCTATCCACTAACTCATGATCTCCAGCTACCACAACCCGTTTCACTACCACTTGTAGCCATCCTTCCGAGCGACGATCGCGAACTAGTTGGTGGAGTTGGAGTTTCCATTGACGACCGAGCCACCGTTCTGGTTGGCTACAGCTTGGTTAGTGACCGAAAGACAAAGATACCAATGAATAACTTACCAGGGACAGAGTCAGTGTGAGACGCAGATTGGACAGCTCAAGTAGTATCATTAAACACCCCCATAGCACCGCCGGACGGGAGGACCATGACGAATTCGGTACGGGGGGGTCTTTCAACACCGGCTTCAGACATGTTAGTAATGAACGGACGATGAAGTTATGTGAAGCTTACCACGAGAAGAGCCACGACGGCCGCCAGAAGCGCCAGAATCGTTGTCTGGGACAGGCTCAAGAGTGAAGCGAACCCTGGTACAGCCGGTTTCACGCATGATGGTGCTGGCAAGGTCGGCAATCTCTCCAGGGTTGGAGGTCTGGCCAATAAAGCCACCGGAGGAAGTGCGGGTGGCAGGGTCGTCACCACCAGACGCGTTGACTTGACCGTTCATCATGAAGTCTGGGATGGTGTACAAATATGTGGACAAAAGAGCGACAGTGGTCAGAGAACAAGCAGAGGCAGCGCTTGTGGATGGGGATGTAGGAGAAAAGGAAGGAGAAGAGAAATACAATCGGTGAGAGATTAATACTGGAAGATTCTTAGGGCTTTGGATTCAGGGCAAGGCTCATGAGCCGTTGTCAAATAAGCGAGAGATTTACAAGTGGTAAGTACTGCAAGCTAATACTGAGACTTATTTCACTCTCAGGGGGGCCACTTGGTGAGTGAAGTAAAAGAGTAATTCATTAGCCAGTTCACTAACCTGTGTTATGCCCTACTTGGTCAGTAACTCTATACAACCAACTTCATGTCATGAAGTAAGGGCATGCCCCGACTGCACTGTGCTGTGATCAATGGTATGTCGTTCTCGGTAGCTTCAGGGGTTATACAGTTTATGATATTTTTATGGCAAGACAAGAACTTGGCAACACTTTGAGCAGGCAATCATAATCACAATTATGGAATTATAAGCTTCAGTCGATGATGGTAGCATATGTAGAGATGTCTAATACTGTGTGCGGAGTAGCATAAGGGTCGAGATTCTCATGTGGTGAAAAGACATAGGCATCTTACTGAGAATCAGCAGATATGACTCGAGGATTCATCCAGCTTGATCCTGATAACCAGCGAGAATGTCATGTCGAGCCAACAAATATTCCAATCTGACACAGATGAAGCGACTCGCTGTTCATCTTGCTTCAAGTTGCACCTGACACACTTATGCGGTAAATAACGCATTATACCAGTAGCCATTGGTATATAAGGGGGTTCAATTCACCAATTGTCACAATTTCCGTAGAGCCAGACCACGGGGCGGCCTGACGAGCCACGCTAGGGGACGTCAGAGGACCGGTGGCCTAGGTAGCCTAGGCTTTCACCGGTCTTTTTTGCGTTTTGGACCTCAAGGGTCACAGGTTCGAATTTATCTACGATGGCCATATGGACTTGGCAACTTTGTAATTTTAGCATTATACTCATAGGGTTAATCATTAAAATAGTCGCTTTCTACTCCTTTTATATTTTGTATTAGAATATCTCATTTTGGCATTGAAAAGCCGATGCGGCCGACGCTGCTGTACGCGTGTCACCACCACGGGTGCTCACGTCGCATTACACCGCTCATCTTGTACGATTACAATATCAACGAAGCCCTGAATCACTTTTACGTTTGACCAATTAGACTATGAAAACAGCACGACTCATAACCTTGATCAAAAGCGATTTCAAAAGGACTCGGTTGACTTCCCTTCAACTTGCGCTCCACTTTAGATAGACCAAAGCACCTGAATTTAGCCCCACCGAAGTTTAACTCATGCTCTGCAATTCTCAACATCAATTTTCTTTTCTTCTTCGCATCGCACCACATCACACTTGACTCCAACTTGGTTAAGTGTTTACGCAAATTTCATCACGAAACTTCACCACTCACAAGGTACAATATGAGAAGGCTATCTATTCCTTTGCTAACTCGAGCACAGATTATCCGCGATGCCTATCCTCTCCGACGATGAGGTTCGAGCCCTCACGACAGAGGTGAAGAACCAACGCGTTGAGATCGATGCTCTCAAAAAGATCATCGGCGCTCTCATCATGGAGGCCGATCTTGGAGGAGAAAACGTCGATCAAAAGACCGGTATCATAACGCGTGATATCGGGCGTGTGGACGGGCTCAAACTCTACGATCACAAAGATGAGATCAACATGCTCAACGGAGATGCGCTTAGCAAAGCTGGGTTTGTTGAAGAAGGGGCGCAGCTTTTGGAATCGAAGCAGCCGGCTTTTCTGCTCCCGGAAAAGTTCTTTGACTTGTTCTATGATGCTGCCTTTGCCATCAACAACAATCTGAACCCATTGGACGACAACACAAGCAACTAGGCTTGTCACTCGTATGTTCTTCTAAGATGTTTTCGAGTCCAGACTAACTCAGCTATAGGCAATGAGAACTACGCTCTTCCAGTGACGATAATGGAAGTTTCACTGAGACCAAGAGGGTCCACGGTATGATCGATCCCCCGATCAACGCGCTCCCGATCGCCCTACCTACCCATCTTTCTTTATTTGGTTGGGCGGACCATAGTTGAATGGTGGTAAACTCCACGCTGATTTGTTTGGAGATTTGAACTTTTTGGGGAGTGGATTTGGGCTCAATCGATGGGACAGGGGTAGTCAGGTTCACCGTAGTAAGCGAAAGGGTTCAACGTCGCCTCTGTATTTGTCTGAGTGATGAGCAGGCAAGAGCCTTGATCCCATTCGGGACAACACATCATCCATCATTGGTTACTTTACTTAAGCGTAATCGGTCATTCCACGTGGGCCACGTTTTCTCCATGCATGATGCGTATCAAGGAAGGCGGTATCAACTTCAACGGAAGCACTCGTCAAATGTCCGTATTCCGACTATGCTCACTGTACGAACAAGACTCAAGAACTGCAATCCGACGACTGTGATCGCCATAAACCTTGAGTGTTGACTCTAAGTGTCCTTGATAAAAAGTTGAGATCCCACTGTCGGTATCATGGGTCTGATATTCATCACAGCTCGAGATTCCAAGGGTTTCCAACACACCATTCTGCTTGGGTTCCTCCAGACGTCCTGTGGTATTAATTTTCGTTTCCTGCTCCGTCTTTCAGTGCAATCAAACAATCTTACGTCGCGTCCATGAGTTCAATGACCCTTGTACTATAACTGGCCCTTACTAAAGAGTCCTTCACTATAAGGCCGTTAGCTGACACTGTCAGACACTACCACCACTCAGCCCCTTACTACCTTTAATCAGACCCCCGCTCGGGTTTTATTGCATTCATTAGGGCAACAATAGACGCACAAAGCACAATAATAACGTATGCCTGAGGCCAGTGCTGCCTGAATCTGGGTACATAAGACTTCTCGCCCTCCCTCTCTCATCGACTCTCTTTTCTCCTCAGTCACCATCAACACAATCGCCCGCGCCGGTTGTTTTCTTTTTCTTTCTCGAATACAAAAGATCAATCAATCCACCACTACCACTGTCACTATGTCTACCAACGAGTCCACCGCGTCCACTCCCGTCCAGGGAGACTCTATCGATGCCGTCGTCGAGCGTATCAAGCAAGAGACTGGTGCCAACAGTGTCCAGTTCGTGATCACTCCTGTCGTGTCTGGTAAGTTTACAATATATCCACTCTTGCCATGCCATACTAATCCTAAAAGTCGACGACAATCCTGCCACCACTGGTGCTGCTACCTCTGGCGGTCCTGGTCTCGACGAATTGGTCGGTGACATCAAGGAGAAGACTGGTGCCACTAGTGTCCAGTTCACGGTCACTCCCAACAACCCTGGTAAGTTAATCGATCGTCACTCTTGTCACAACATGCTAATAAGTTGACAGCCAACAACAACAACTAGGTCGATCGACGGGTCGTGTGCCATGTCTGGCGGAAAGGATTGAGGAGACTGGTGTCGGGCTGATAGGAATGGGAACGGAGCAAATGGAATAGCTCAATAACAATCATCCACGCCATTTCTTGACTCTGAACTGTGACTTGTCCTCATTTTTGTCTTTGTGGTTAAACGTAGCTTTGCACCCCATGTGTGATATCCTCCCTCCGTAGACAAAACTTTGGTGGCCTGCTTCATTTACCAATAACCGTTCCGGTTCGATAATCGCATCCGATTTGTATTTCTATTTGATGCTTGCATTGACGTTTACTCCAACTTCGTTAAGTGACTTTTTGCCCCCAGCTCAAACCGCTGTTCCCGACACGAGTGTTGTGTGTGAGATTTGTTTGAGGTAGCGCTTGGATTCATTATTCGCAATACTAACGGAAACGGACAAAATTAATGAGTTTTAGTTTGACCTGAAATATTGTGTTGATTGCGAGTTGTACGATGATCAAGCGCCTTGTGATGATGGAATCTCTACTACGTTTCTCTTTTGCAAGATTTGCGTGAAACAGGTGCAACATCGACATTAGATATGAATTACAATTTTGATGTGAGCTAGCGCGAAAACCACTTCCGAGTAAGCAATCCTTTCCATTTGAGCAAAGTGTATCACCGTGAAGCCGAAAACGTTCCATGTTTACTATGAAAGACGTCCTTTTGCTTGACCTGAGTTTGTATTAAGCAAAACTTTACTGTAAACCACAGTTTTTGGCAATCTCCAATATAACCTGAGTATCTAGTACACAAGAATGGGTATGTGGCAGTCTTTGTTGAATGACGTTACCAAGACTGGCTGTTTAGGGTAGCTGACCGAACAGCTGAGGGTATTGCGACAGCCCCACCGAAACGCGGTCGGGGATCCAAATTTTGAACAACAAAGCTCCGTCACCAAGATTACGGAGTTGCCGCTCAAGCAAATTCTCACACCTGTCGCGCAAACTCAATGATAATGTCATTGAAGACACAGGTGTACTTTTTTGTCGACCCGAATCGCCCTCCAACCGCAACGTGAACGGATACTCTCCGAATGACCAGGTTGATCTCAACTCTTGAACTTCGAGCGTTTCTCTTGCTGAGGCTGAGTGAGCGCGCCCGAGTTCATTGCTTCAAAACCAGGTCAGTAATCCACCGTGTTCTGAGCCAACCACTGACATTTAACTCAGGAACAACATTTGGAGCTCGTCCCGCATCGCCATCAGACTACGATTTCAGAGATCAACCCTCCCCGCTTTGGATACCGACCCTCATGTACTCGACCTACCAACTCATCCAAGCTGTCCTATCCTGTCGAAAGCGCTCGCCGCAGGCCTCCCGCTATCTCCTCGATGGTCCCCAGCCCAGATCCATTCCAGTGCTTGTGGTGGCATGTGCTCTATAGTGTCTTCATCAGCTGACTCCAGCTCGGTGCTGAGGTTGCTCGGCTTACCTACTCTGGCGCGCGCCACGACCCTCAGATTCCCGAAAGCCGTCGTGTTTGATTCTGCCGTCGTTACTCCGTCGGTGGCGCGATCCACGTCCTGGTCCGCGACTAACGTCTATGTGGATCATGGACAGGGGCTGACCATGGAATTGCCTATTCAAGACTGTGTCCATTGTGTAATTGGTCACATCTTTGAGTTGGAACCTTGTCTCAGCCACGCTAACAACGTCTCACCGTTCTCGAGCATAGCCTCCATTTTTGACGACTACAAGAAGGGCATATTGCAGTGAAACAACACTATCTCAGCTTCACCGCTTCGAAACCTTTACCCGCCTGAAACATTCTTCCGCCCTAATCGGATGCCACAGGCCTCACCTTCAACAAAAGGTGTGACCGTTTGTCCCAGCTCTCAGATGCAGTGCCCTCTCACTGTTTTGGCGAGAGGCGCTCTCGTAGGGCGGCTTGGAGTCATCAAGACCTTGTACACAAACACAGTTACGGTGGTAAGTGAAGCCGGGGATCATTAATCAAATTTCGGCGCAGTAACGCTTACCACGAATATGTTCTAGCAGATATAACCCGCGGACCGGAAACGCGGCCGCAAAAGCCGCCCAAAGCCGACTCAATGATCCCATAACCCGAGCTTCCCAAAAGCAAAGCAGCAACTGATGCCCCGAGTATTCCATCACAGCATATCACATTCGGGTATCTTCACGTCATGCATAACTCCAAGATTTCCATGGCGCGGCCACATGAGGACCCAATTTATCCTGCTTCTGAAGCATGGGAAGATTGGAGTATCCTACGGGTCAAGGAAACGGCGTCTGGAAATAGTAGAATTGTTGCGCAAAGACGCTTTTCGACATACTCACAATCGTCTCTCGCCTATGCCTTCATCTGGCCAAAATGAGAGTACAGTTGTTGCCCTGCAGTTGTCCTCCCCACCAATGAAGCTTCGACAGAGGAGATTGACGTCGACAAAAGCGGTCATCATGCCGGAAATGAACCCTCGACTCACTGGTGCATCCGCTATGAGGTAGAGAGACTCGAAGCGAAGCGGACATCGACACAGACAGAATGAGTCTTGCCAATGACGAAGCTCTATCAGAACCTGGCCTTCTAACGCCTCCGCCCTCCGCCTTCCAGTTGGGCCTTACAACTCAAAACAACAACACTAAGTACCTGCACGGAGCACCAGCGCAAGAACAAAGCTTGGAGACCAGGGACAAGTACAGCCTGTCGAGAAGCAGAGGCAGGCTCATCTCTGAGTCTTGCACACGCAGAACGCTATCGGACTAGTCCCTGATTGGACGAAAGATGGCCTGGATTGAGCCTGAGAATTTCTTGGACTTTACAATCAATCGCTAGTAGATTCTCTCTACAGTCATGAGGATGTTTGGCCTTTTGGTTGCTTCCGCACCAGCAAGCTGGAATATCAGTCACTGAGCAATGGAGACTTTACCATCACCGTCTTCCGGGCGACTTGGCTCATTGGTACTATGCAGAGTTTTTCGCTTCGTTTGCATGGCAGTGGATCGCATCAGTCTCAAGCAATATGTTTGTAGGTCCAGCAAACGCTTCTTAGGCACGATGATGTCTCCCCATTGGAGATGTTCGCTTGCACAATAAAGCGCCCCAAACCGATCCAGTTGTTCTCAATCTGATTGAACAAATAGCTTGCATTGACAACTGATCCAGAAATCATAGAGATTGTCAGGTTTATTGGTTTGGTGGATTCGCTGCATCAACATCGCCATCCGTTTGGTCAACTGGCGTCCCAGAGCAAAGCTAATGCATGCCTAGAAAATCAAGATGGTTATATCTGTTGATGTTTGAGTAAAACATGGCAATTGCTTGCAAACGAATGACTCAAGGACTTGTTGGCATTCGATTGCAATTTTGTCGCAGCAAACTGATGGGTACCTCGTTCTTGGATGGAAACCTTCTCGACAGGACGCTATAAAGGTCATGTGATTCTTCCTATAAAGTCTCATGTCCATCCTCAGTCAGTTCTTCCGTCTCTCACCACTCATCTCTCCAAGCTTCAAAGCTCAGAGTTGATAGTCTATAAAATAGCCCTGATCTCTACCACCCCATGGATCATACAGCACTCTTCGGCACACCGTTGTATTGCTGAGATTATCAACCCTATACTATCATACAGTTCTACATGGAGCAACCACACTACATAGCTCAAATCGCCAAGGTAACCACATCCTCCTGGCGTGTCCTTCAATCTCAGCGACTAACATGGATAGGGACAATGAGCCGTACGACTTAACCATCCTTTCACTACGAGCCTTCGAAGCTAATACTTGGAGCTTCCAATAACAACGATTTCGACATGTTAGCCATATCAAATGTGGCTGCTTAGTTGGATTTGGATCTTCGGAGACCAGTGTCACAGGACATGATCGACCTCACACGAGGTTGTGATTCACATCGTTCTCCTGAGGTATATTTATGCTCCGCTCCCTTGCAACCCTGGAGCTCTCCTTTTCTCGACCGGGTCAAATCGTCCGAGGAAGACTATCCCAGTTTCTGTCCCGCATTCAACATCACACGTCGGGTAAACCATGTCGACGTGTTACCTTCATCGAACTACCAATCACCCTGATTTCTCATCCAAGGGCTTCATCACCCAAAGAACAACAGATCCTTGTGGCGCAAGAGCTTACTAGAAAGCTCGAGGCTCATCAGAAGCCAAACCCGTTCAAAGAAATGGAGCACCCCTGATTTATACACGAGATGATCACTATATAATGCGCACCAACGAAGGCGATACTTCTTCTGTGGTTTTTCTCCTTCCCGTCTTGTGAACCGATGTTGTCAAACACAAGAGATCGACCATGACAAGGCTTTGTGCAAGCGAACAGACAGCTTGAAGAGAGCCCCGAGACACAGCATCCAACTTCGGATTGAGAGGCCCCAATATCGTTGCTTTATACGTTAAACTAAAGGGATTGCATTATATATTACTACCATCTTCACCACAATCATCCCACGGCTGGTAGAGTATAAAATACCATATCTTCAGCAGTTTTGCTAACCTTTAATACAGCACTATAGATCCCTTCAACTCCCTGCCACCAGAGATTTCTCTTAATTTCCTGTTTCTGATCACATTAGAACTTTCCCTCTCATCCATTATCTAATCATCACCGACAATGCTGCAACAGTACCAGACGCAGCGAATGAGCCTCATCTTGATCGACTTCAATAAAGAAATGGTTCAAGATGCCCTAGCAATCATCCAGTTTCCAACACACCGGGGCACTCCCACGTACAAGCTGAATCATTACACCGCAGGAGTCTCTTTACTTGCAGGTAGTCGAGCCATCATCACCACAAGCAAAACTCCTTTTTCGCGGTAACTCCATCGGCTCAAGTTTCAATACTGATCGTCTCAACATGGCAGAGCTGAACCGGTTTCTGAAGGCTTTCTTATTATATGAACTCAACTACAATGTTATCGAAGCCTTAGGCACGTCTTCCTCCAACCCCCTCGGAACGATCCCCGAGAACGTGCCAATCAATCTTCCGAGAATGAAGCCATCCACAACATTCGCTCATCTTGTAGCGCCTACATAGCTCAGCTTTGGGATGGGTCCCTGCTGAGCGCTCTATATAGGTCTTTCTTTCAAGCAGCGTTTATCTTTCGAGATAATGTCTACTTTGAACCTGATCTCCGAGTTCAACCTTCTCGGACCTCCTCTTAACTCTTCTCTTCTCAACTTCTTCTATTATCGCTCAATAATTCCCTCTTATATGATTGTCGACATCTCTCTTTCCGCCATCAGTGACTATATCCCACCGGATTGGCTACGACGACGGCAATCAATTTCCAAGGATCCTGGATACCTTGGCATTAACAAAAGGGCCAAATGGAAGAAAGAATGGAGAACTCCGTACGAAGTAGCCATGGAGGGTCTCAAGAAGGAAGGGTGATTTCAGGTCCGCCTTCAATGGCTTGTGTACATACATGGCTCAGCTCACTCTACCGCTTTCCGCCTCGCTCTACCGTCTTCACTCTACATTCCCTCCTCACCCTCTTCTAGAGACATCTACCCGCCAGAGAAATCGACAGCAGGCTCCACCCCAAAGTAACCATGCACCCAACAAAGGCCGATCGCTGCAAGGCTGGTCAGGAAACCACGGTAGCTATTCCTCAGACCAAGCGAGAACTGGAAGGCTCTAATGACTCAAAGTAGGCACTCCCACTCATTTCACCGTTGATCGTTATATACAGCGCATGATATGTCGAGCAACGTGACAATTTCCCCATCACCCGACAGCAGCCACGCCTCCCAACAACCGATTCTCACGCTATGCACGCATCAACGATGCCGATCAGTCATATATTTGACATTCGTCCCGAGACTCATCCCGAAGGATACCAACAGCGGACGACGACACAGAGTAACGACTCCTGATTACCTCCGCCTGTCACGAATCCCCTATACACGGGAACGGGCCCACCCTCAACGGACTTCACAGCCTTTTGTCCCTATTACAGAAAGCCGAACGGATTACTGACGCTTGGGAATTGACTAAAAGAGTAGCGCTGCTCTCCATTTCATTTACGGGTCAGCTGCCTCAAATCATCGCTCTAGTCCGCAAGGTTCAGTCGGCAATATTTTCCTTGTCCAGACGCTAATCCTGCCATTTGGACCCATTGAGGGCAGCTTACATATAAAGGAACGTTGGGTCTTTATATCAAGCCAAATCCCTCGGCCGCTACGTACCAGTGTTCGATGATTGGCGTTATAGAGAGTGTTTCTGTCAACGAGCGACGGTCAGGTATACTCATGGATGGCAACGCGCTTGGCCAAGGTCACGACCGTCTGTGGACTATCAACATGATGCCACTTGTGCCAATTCACACAAAAGAGACGAGGGACGGTAGGGGCTATGATGGCTTGGGCAATGAAACAGGACGATCTTGTCTGCTGGTAGAAATTGGCATAGCTGTGTGAGCATTGTCAGCAGGTTCACATTAGAGGTCACATTGTCATGTATAATAAGCGAGGCTCATCTGGTTCCCGATTTCGTACTCTCCATTAGATCTCAAAAACGTCATCTGAAAGCTCAATCCCGACGCCCCCGCCGCAACCTGAAGCTCCTTGTCTCTCAACTCCATGCAACAACCCCAAACAAAAAGAATGCCCAAATATCCCAATCCCAAAACACCAAGAACTGTATCAGGGACCCTGAGAGGTAGTAAGACAACGCTCCCAAGCGAATCCAAACTGGTCCATCACGCATGCGTCATGGCCCAGTGAACCCTCTCAGATCTATCGAGAGGTAGTTCGATAGAATCACCCTTCCCAGAAACCACCTTCAAAAGAGTGAATTCGGCTCTGATGTTGGTGCTATCAATCCAGCAAATACCGTTGTCAGATGGACTGACAGCAATAACTCCCTGAGGGTCTCTGTTGAAACCGACAAGTGCTACGCCAGGGTAACTTATCGCCTCCTCCATCGGGAAGACAGAGTTGTCGAGACGATATGCTCCTAGGGCATTGAAAAGACGCTGGATTCTGGGATCAGCAGCATCCATCGCCTGCATAAACTGTTGGACTTCACCGGTGGATCCCAAGAGACTTACTATCTGACACATGGCAAAACGGTGCATCAGATGCAATCGAGAGTCACCAACCGCCCCGCCCAACGCTTCAAGAAGTAGCTGCGCGATGGAAGTTACCATCGACTTGAGCTCCTCCATCGCCTTCTGAAGGTGATGAAGTAAAGCCAACAAGTCTTTCGTATCTACAGACTTGTCTTTCAAGATGACAAGTAGGTTGAGAGCAACAGCTTCAGGACCACGAGTATCTTCCCAGGTCGCAAGAGACACATCTCCAGACCAGGACGGAAAGATAACCCATGGTTGCCACTCAGCCGAGGTAAGAGAAGTACTTGCCGAGTCAACTAGTACTCTCTCTGCAACACTTTTCCAGGTATCGGACTCCACATTCGACGAAAGATGTCGTAAGAATGTGGAGGCCGACTGGATCTGCGTGTTGATGGTTTCGTCACGCACCTTGATGGAGGCATCCTTTTCGTCAGAAGCCTTTTCAAGCTCTGAGATTCTCTGATTCTTCCTTTCAAGGTCACGTATGTATCTCTCAGCAGTGAGCTGAAGAGCTTCATACTCCCCTCTGACTTTGCTAACCTTCTCATTTGCAGAGATGAGGCTCGCAGAGACATTTGAATGATCGATCTGGGTTTCACGAAGCTTGTCAGAGACTTCTTGGACCCTCTTATCAACCTCACTCTTCGCAGTCTGAAGACGTCCCAATTCATTGAGATGGTCATCGCGACTGGATTCCAATTCTGACTGTAGCCGGCCAATTTCAACCTGGCCAGCCTCAGCACGCGTTTTATAATTTTCCAGGTCACTTTTGAGATCTTCAGATTCTTTTTGCATCTGATTAATCTGATTACCCCGGTAGAGGTGGGAAGAGCCGAGTGCTTTGAGAGTGACTTTGGCCTCGTTATACCTCCTCTCTAGGTCACGTTTCCCATCTTCGGCCGTCTGAGCTCGCTTCTCCGCATCTTCAGCCACCATCTGGGCTTTAGTGACTTGAGATTTGAGGCTCGACTCGTTTCGCTTCGCCAGGTCTCGATCCAATTGCGGATATTCTCTTGTGGCCCTTTCAAGGTCTCGCTTGGCCTTGAAGAGATCCCGAGATTGTTGGTCAGACGTCTGGGTTAACTTCTTGTTCTCCTTTTCGCTTGTCTCCCAGGCTTTTTTGCACCAATCACGATCTTTCTTGTATTTAGTGATGAGGTGGTGATTTTCATCCATTGCCTTTTTAAGACCAGCAATCTCTTTCGCTGGATCGGACCTTTGGGCTGACGGATTCGTGTTGGGAATCGCCAGTTCCCTCAGCGCCTTTTGTGCAGTTTCATTCGTCGCAGGGGTCACAGTAACACCCAATCCGCCATAAAACACTCGGGTGTTTTCACTTGACCCTGTGACGTACTCCACCACTCTTTCAGATGCTCTTCTTTGAGCTTCTTTATCTTGCAGATCAACGCCTGTCAGAGTTGTACTCTGGCCAGCTATGATTGCCTTCTTAGTGAGTCCAATGTCACCTTGATAGCGATTGATTCTATCATTGGTGACATCGATCTCCTTGAGAATGGCTACAGACTTGTTCCGTTTTACGGGATCATAGCCAGCCATGGTAGCTGAATCCTTCCCAGGAGGAGCGCCTGCCCTCAGAGCAGCTGTCGCACCAACGACCTTCTTGAGTTCATTCTCAAGCTGCTCGATTTGCGACAGCTGATCTTGAGGGAAGCTGTGATTAGCAGCAAGTGGTTTGGGCATGGCCACAGAATTCCTCGAGCTTGAAGCCATTTTGATGGAAGCGTGGAAGAATGAAGTGGTGAGAATGCGGGTCGAGATGACAGCACTTGACCTACTCGGCAACTCGACAAGGAAGGGACGTCTACAGCAGTTCAGGGGCGCGTGCGGAAGGAGGAGTTCAGCCCCGTACATGGAAGTCACACACGGTACAGTATCTTAAGTTCAGTTAAAGCAGGTACATCAGCTCACGGGCAATGGCGGTTAGGTAAGGTAGTTTCCAATTATTGATGCAGTCAAAGGACAGTTCGCCTCCCATTTTGTTTAAATTTGGAGGGCATCCGTCGGACTCGGGTAGGGCGATCGGCAAAAGCTGCGACGACTTCCAATTGAAGAGTAGAGTCACCTACGAATATCTAATGACCTTTCATCCAGTTGTTTGGACCATAACTTGTACTAAGGACCAATGGAGCATCAATTAGATCACGGATGCCCAACTCGCTGCACCGTCTTGTAAGTCCGAATAAGACTGTGACATGTGATGTCAAATCTTTCCGATATCAGTAGCACAAATACTGATCTTTTCATCAATTAACTCAAGACATTGCGCATTGGATCATGGTCAAATTGGTACGTGGGTGTTGCGTATGTACGTACCATGTCCGGGGTGGGCGTGCCTTCCCTTCGACCCCAGCTTGAGATGAAGTTCGTTTTCCCTCCCACAACACACTCTCAAAGCAATCCAGCAAAATGGAAGCGCAACAAGAGACTAGCCGTGTACTGAACCTCCAACAACTCGACCTCATCCTCTCTCTACTCCCTGACCCAGCCGGCGCAAAGGTCCTTCGTGATCAATTTGTGTCGGCCTGTAGGATTGTGGAGCGGAAAGAAGATGAGGCGGAAGCAATGCACGAAAGAGCCGAGAGCCAGTCTAAAGCCCTTCAGGCCCAGCTTGAGACGCTTCAGACTGAGCGAGAAGCCTTCCAAGAGCAGAAGAATCTGGAGACTGAGGAGCTCGAAGCTGAGCAAGTCAAGCTCCAAAATCTTGCCCAAACACTCAGTGAACAGTTCCGTAACCTTGCCACAAATGTTGGTGAAGTTTCAGGAAATGTGAACGATTGCCAGAAGACTGTGACAGAAAAGCTTGAAGGCTTTCGGGAGGACATCTCTGCTCGTGCTTCTGGCCGAGAAGAGAACGTCAACCAAAGCTTGAAAGACTTGCATACCTCTGTCAAAAATAGTACGGATCACCTGTCAACAATGAAGGACAAGTCAATTGAGATGGCGACTGCTATGGCCTCTGTAAATGAAGAACATAAGCGGATCAAATCATCCCTCAAAGCTGGTGTGACAATGGAAGGCATCAAAGTTGAGATTGCACCACTTGTCGAACTTGCCAACAACATCAAGACCGCAGTTCAAGGGCTGCCTACAGTGGAGTCCTTGGATAATAAATTTGCTCAGGTTGGAGGCCTTGCTGAGAAAGTTAGCAGCCTCCAGGATAGAGTACTCGTCCTGGCTCAAGAGAACCAAACACTCAAGAATGAGAACGCGATCTTGACTGCCGAAAGAAATAATGCCAGTAATCTCTCAGAGCGGGCTAAGACTGCACTTGAGGAGTATGATGAGGATCTCAAGGCAAAGGAGTCCAAGATCGAGAAGCTCCAGAAATCCAATGATGATTTGCGGAATCGCCTAATGGAGGCAGGTCCGCAGATCTCCCAAGGTCAAGAGGCCAGTAGAAGGCTTGTCGCGGCTCAGGACTCACTCCAAACGGCTGAGAGTACCCGCCAAGAACTCTCCAGGGCCAAAGGCGAGCTACAGCAGGCAGAGCAAACCGAACGGGGCCTCAATCAAAAGATCACAGACCTCGAGGGCAGACTTGAGTGCGAGAAGACGGCCCTTGATATCTGCTCTTCTCAGCTGACAGAGGCTTTGGCGAACCAAAGCGATGTCAATCATGAGAAAAAAAAGCTGGAGGACGAACTTTCAAAGGTTCGAACGGAGCTAAATGAGCTTCGCTCACAACAAGCCATTGGTCTTCAAAAGGAATTGAAGGATCAATACGCCGCTATAAGCGAAGCGATCCGGGGCCAGCTGTCCGAAAAGCGCACTCATGAAGAAACTGTTCGTCAGCTGAGTGACTCGTGGTCTTCTGAGAAGGAAGCGCTACAAGGTCAGGTCTCTGCCAAGGTTTCTGTTATTGAGAATCTCGAGCAGCAAGTACAGAAATTACAGTCTACAGTTTCTACACTTGAGCCTCTCCAAAGTCAGCTTCATACTGCAAATGATGACCTGAGTCGTGTGAATGCACTTTTGGAAGAGACGAACTTGAACTTTCAGAACTCTCAAGCTAGAGTTACCGAGCTTGAAGGGGCGGTCAGTTCTTCTGAAAATGAAGTCGACCAGCTCAAAGCTGAAAATGGGCGCCTTCAAAAGTCTGGCGAATCTGTGTCGGGGCAGCTCCGTACATCCGAGGGCACCATCCAAAGAGTACAGCGGGAGTATGACGCCCTCACTGTGGAACTCTTAAGCTTGCGGGCTCAGTCTGTTGTGCTCCCTGAAGGGGTTACCGGAGAAATGTCCAGGATTTACTACAGGGCCGCAGACCAGCTTCGCAATATCCCCATTGTCCTTGATACAAACGGTGAGCTCGATACGCAGCAACTTGCAGCAGAGCTTATCACGTTGATTGATGGGTACAAGTGGAAAGATCATCTGGAGAAGTTTCTCCACTCTCGTCCCGAGGGTTGGTTTTGTCTTCAGCAAGTTGTGTCCGGGGATCGTAATCTTGTGGCAAACGGCGGCAAATGTCAGCACCATGACGATTGCCTATCGGTGAAGGTGGTTCTTCCAAATGGATCTCCTACTCTCAAATTCATCTTTTCAGATTAGGGAGAGATGAATTGTTTTTTGTCTTGTTTTATTTTTGAGGTGGACAAGCTTTGCGAACTTCTTGAGGGGTGGAAAGGCAGCCAAAGAACTTGGGATGAAAGGCAAGGCCGTGGGAGCACATTTGCGTTATTAGGTGAAAATACAAGGAAACAGAGTGTATAAATATTAATTTTAAGGATTCATTGTGTTTGCTCCCTTTGCGCTCACCAACACTGTATCGCTGACTGCGGAACTTGGAGGTACATCCGCGTCCTCTTTGCATCATGGCAAATCACTCCGAGAATTGTCGATAATAGATTAATCAGAGACCACTAATGCGCATTGAAGTATGAAGAAATGTCCCATAAATTAATACTTACCTTGTCCTTTATGGGTGCGTTCATTCGCAACTGTGAACAGATTGACCTCACGTGATCGCACATGACAGCCTGAGGTTCAGGTTGAGGGTCTTGTTCCTCCTTCCTTCCAGTTTCACATCCAGACTTCACGACAACATCATCACACAAGATGGAGTCTACTCGAGAAGAACACCAGGATTACCCTGAGACCAATGTTCC
This sequence comes from Fusarium tupiense, assembly GCA_013364945.1. Lineage (NCBI taxonomy): Eukaryota > Fungi > Ascomycota > Sordariomycetes > Hypocreales > Nectriaceae > Fusarium > Fusarium tupiense. The sequence continues at coordinate 43,007 of JABEEO010000317.1, forward strand.
TCCCCCCGCCGAGCGTAGTGCAGAAATGCCAATGCTCTGGGATGAGGGTCATCGCAGTTTGATTGACGCCTGTGTAAGGTACAAATCGCTGCTTGAGCTCTTCCTACAGCTGAGAATGTTAGCCGATGTCCTTGATGACAACCAAACCATGAAGGACAACGACTTTCCTGTTTTCTCGACTGTCAACGCCCTGCGCCACTATGACTGGACCATGTGTGAATTATTGCACAGCATGTCCGTTGAAGTGGTACAGAGCATTGTCAAGAATACCTTTGCCTTTGACGTAACGAATAGCAACATCGAGCCGTTTCGCCTGCCCTCAGCGCTGCTCGATGAAAAGACTCCCGGGGTTTACGTCGTTGGTATAAGGACGAGGGGTCACGGGGGCCAATTCTTGAACATCAACGAATTGGAGGTCCTGATTCGTGACATGAAACTATATGTCGAAGGGTACGAAGCCTATGCCAGACATGAGGGGTGGGCTTCCGCTAACATGACGCCGGCGGAGAGCAAAGCCATCAGCATGGTCAATGCTGTTGAGAGCCACAGTGGATCACAAAGAGGCCAGAATTCCGGTCCAATGTTCATTGAAAAGGCTGAAGAAGTCCCTAGGATCAGGGCCCTTATCAAGACATTCGAAGCTATGTGTGATAGGAGCCTTGATCCAACGGGGCAAGTTAACATATCGCAGAGCCCCTTGTATGTAGGGTGTTCTAAGGATCTGAACAAACGTATGGCGGTATACGCTAATCGTAACGTCAGGTACATCAACAAGCCCCTTGGTCTTACTGTTTGCATTCTTAGAAAGCACAACAAAGGGCCAGAGCTGGTAGTTGGGTGCGTTCTGAGGATTCTCAGAAAGGAACAACTGCCCATGGCAGAGCAGCTGGTTTGCACAATCGCTGGATCCCTCATATATCAACATGGCTTCAATGCTGTGGAGACAGGAGGAACAGGATTCCAAAGCTTGCCAACCGATGCAGGCCTGAAAGACAATATCAAGTACATCATATGTGGTACTCAGGTCTTGGTCCATAATCTGAAAGAAAGTCTCGGTGAGGTTGATCTGCGTAAGAGATTCCTCAGTCATCTAGACCAGGCTTCAGGTGAAATAGTACGCCTGAAAGAAATATTGAAACGTTGTGAAGATGAAGTACAAACTCTCCCTTCTGGCGTAGATTTCGATCAGGTCTTGTCGCGCATTTCTGCCATCGTGCAAAGTGTGAGACGCAACTTGAGCGACAAACAAGATGCCCTGAAGTTCTGGCGACTAATGCTAGACATTCAGAATATCATCGTGGACGAGACCGGTGTGGGATTACATCTCATTGACCATGACGTGGCCAATGAGGGTACATGAGCTTTAGTCCACGCGAAAGAAGGCGCTAGATAGTTCAATGAACCAGTATTATGTTTCCTGTATTACCACTATTCTTATATTGCCAGTGAAGTACCTAACCTGCCAAGTGACTTATCAATATGGGATGTCAAGTGGCTGTCATCAACAGCATCCAACTTCGAGAGACGTAAATACAGTTGTCTTGTCAACTACTATTAAAGTACTAATATCAGAAAGGCCATGTGATTCGGAGGTGTGGTTAAAGATACACCAGATTCGGCATTGAAGGAGGAGTTCGGCTTTCGATTTTAATAATGTTTCATGGTAATCAACAGTGTGCAGCTGGCAGCGTCTGGTAGTGTTAGGTAAGCGGGATTTAGCCGAGGATTTAGCGCATGTCTCTAGCCTTCAGCGCTGCAATTCGTTCTCCCTCTCACCTCTTCAAAACAACAACGCACGCAACTCTGTATGTATTGCGCACCGCTTCGAATACAGTCACTAACTTATTATCAGAGTCATCATGTCTACACTGCTGCTTTCGAAACTCGAAGAGTTTCTTCAACCCATATTCAAGTGCGAAGCCAGCTTTCGCTTTGGCCACATCCGAGTCCCTCCGTACCGTTCTGGCACGGTGGATTTCATGGAGTCAATACAACTCACTCTGGATAGTCACGAAACCACGTGCAATACGCTGTTTTTCGTGCTTCCCGACGTGGAGAGGAACTTGCTCCCCCACAAAGTGGAAGGAAATTCGTCTATCACTCCAGTGGTCTTGACGTTTTCTGAGCTTCTTGGTACACTGAGAACAACCAAGTCGATGGCAGAAGAGGGCCAAAGCTGGGCTGCTACAGTAGGCACCTGGGAGAGCGGCCAGCCGCTTCCAATCGAGCTCGTCTTGGTGCTCTGCCTCGACCCTCTCATGTCTGCTGAATGTGCCCTGAGTCTTGCTGGCATTGCCAAATGGGCCAGTAATGTGCCTGAGGACTGCATTATGGCTGACATTAGTGTCCTCACAGTGTCAGCTGAGCCGAGCTTCAACTTTCTTGCCGAGGTTGTGTCATACACATCACCAGGCACTCATGTCGCGGAGCTTGATCTTGCCGCCATTGGTGAGCAACATTGGGATCGAGACCCTCCTGTATTGGAAAAATCAGGCGATCGAAGCTTCGCTAGCCGAATCCATGGTGAATTCCGAAAGAATAGAGATCACAAACGTCTCATTCTTTCGTTCGATACGAAACTTGAATCCGATTTCAAGGCGTGTTTGAGCGGGAGAGAGGCCGAGTTGATCGATTTTGTAACGGTCCAAGCAACTCAGGATGCTCGACCACTACTGAATCTTTCCCGTCCTGATAATGGACCCAAGAGCCTCTTCATCTCCTTTTTAGGTGAAGTGCCCTTTCAACCTCTGAAAATCGAGGGATTTGATGAGCTTCACGTGGCTCTTGGCTCTAGTCCGGTTACTCGGATGGAATGGGATGACTTCAGTTGCCAAGTGATCTCGGCCATGTTTCCGGTATCATGGGAGGACCGTCAACTCCAGCACTGGTGGATCCATCAACCGTCGATACCACATAGGTATCTATATCTTGGCTTTGAAGACCTCTCACTCTTCACTGAGTCGGGAAGCCCAAGAAATCGTCTTGTGGAGGGTGTCCAGCTGGGCGGTTTTATCGCTTCGCTTGCTGACATCGTCTCCTGGGGCGTCGACTCTGGCAAAACACTCTCGTGCTTCGTCAGACAAACGCACAGAGTTCATGAGATGACACTTAAACTTCATGCTCAGCGTCTGATGAAGGAAAATCTCTTCGGGCTTTCAGGGCTTGAGGCAAATGTATTTCGGGCGGTCCTTCCTGCTTTGGGATACGACCACCGTCTTGCTCTGCTTGTGGCACTTGACGCAGAACCTAACGTTCGTCGAGTCAAAGTGCAGCTGGCTGTTATGTTGAAGCTTCGAATGAACAGGATTATTTCTTTTCATGGAAAGATTGCCAATGACACCACGCAGTACAGAAAGTTGCTGAAAGAATGCCATGGCCTTGGCAGCTCTATGGCCAGTAAAGGGGTCATGTGGTTGAGCCTTGGTATCTTGAAACGTCATCAAAAGATGACTGAGCAACATGGTGCTTACGATCCCAGAAAGGACCGATTGTCATCCATGGTCAAAATTGACTCGGAGAAAGCAGAACTCCTAGGTGTCGAAGTTGGTAAGATGCTGCTTCTTCTTGCCGAGAACGAAGTCCACGTCGATACCACCCAATCTGTGACTCAGGAGACCGATGTGCTCAGTTTGGGGGCGCAAGATCAGCTTAGCCTTCATCTGCTCCGAGCTTACGCACATAGCCTCATTGTGTCTGAATACCATGGAAGAAATGGTGCTCCCCGAATCGTCCACAAGGTCGTGTCCACTTTGATAGACTCGGAGATGATCAGGTCGGCACAATTGCATGAACGGAACTCAAGCCCTGTGAAACCAGGAGAGTTCCGATTCGGAATTTGTCATGAGATGTTCTTGGACGGCAACAAGCGTCTCTTGCTGGATTGGACAGCCATCCCAGCCAAGACTGTTGACCAGTGGCGTTCTGGTTTCGGACGGAACGTCACATTAATCGAGTTGCTGGACATTAGAGTTCAGCCTCGTGGTGTGGTTAGGTAGTTCATCAATACGATTTCGCTTTCTCGCGCTAATTCCAAAAAATGTGATTTGCTTTAGTTATTGAGCCCTCTCTGGCAAGCCAAGCCAATTATAAGGATAAGGGGAATCGGTTAAGGTTCCAGGAACGTCATAGTGGTTACTCCTTAGATCATTCGAGATCAGTCAAGCGCATACAGGTAGCTTTACTACAGGGATACGGGTCGATGGAAACAAGCCTGGGAGGAACAATAGGTTAATGTCATTTTGACCAGGCACTGACTCAAGCAGTTGATGATACTCAACATTGACAGCATCACAGTAGAAAGGCCATGCAGTGTCTCCGAGTAGAGAGTAGCTTAATGTGGTCCATGCACGATGCAGGGGCAGACGTGAAGGTCAAGATTGCATGAGAATGAAGAATTAAAAGAGCATTTGACACTTTCATCGATTTCCGCGTGTAATGTCTCCATCGACAGTTGGTGACTTTGCGGTCATGCTTTGGTGCGAATATGAACAAAGGAGATTCTACCATGTTAGGCGATTTGTATTTAACGATGAGGAGCCGCTTGGCAGTGCTAGGTACGTAGGCAATCCCCATCCAAGCATTCAAGCACAACGTAACCCCGCATTAAATAATGTGCCTCGATTTCCAACACCAAATTTCTTTTTCTTCACCACACAACGCAACGCAACGCAACGCAACAACAACGACTTTTTAACAATTTCTCACACAAATCAAACAAAATGGCCTCTTCAAGCACTCAGAAGAGCTTCGACCACTCCAGTATTGACTATGTCAAAATTGGACCTCGTCGCGCCCATATGAAGGCGTTCTTTCTTCACCTTGGCCTCTGGAATGAGGAGAAGGTGAAGATTTTTCGCGAATACGGCGAAGAGCAAGCTTGCGAGCTGGTTCATTCCGCAAAGTTGAGCCAAATCAACCAAGTGTACTTTGAGCTCATGGTTGACCAGATCGTTTGGTTCAACCTTATCAATGACGGCAACGCGCTTGGCCAGGGTCATGACTGGCCTTGGACAATCGAAGGTGTGGTCGAAAAGAAGGACGTGACCACCGACGGCGCGTCTGGCTTTTACAGAGATTGGAGACTGCGCAAGCTGGCATCCGAGGCTTCCACCACGGACAAGTCTACTCCCGGAGCTTCGTCTTCGCAGGGTGCCTTGGCGGCAGACACTGCCACAGGCTCCTCTGCAGCTTCAAAGGCCCCAGGACTTGCCCCCGTGCAGCAGGCACCACAGCCTATGTTCGGTGGGCAGGCAGCAAAGCCTATGTTCGGACAGCAGGTACGACGCCCGCTTGCTGAACAACAGGGATACGGTATGAGCTCTTCAATCTGGGCCCCTAAGCCTCCCGCCAACCCCAAACCTCCAGCTGACAATTCAGTCGACATCTCCCGGGTTACTACTGCAATCGCAGATATCAACCTCGGCGTTGCCGCTGCAGAGTCAGCGAAGAGGGAAATGGAGAAGGAGAAGGCCACCGCTGAAGCCGCGGCATCAGACGTCAAAGCAAAACGTCTAGGTGAGAAGATCAGCCGTGCGGAGGACATCTTCCTCGAGGAAGTGCATGATATACAGACACAGAGGTCTTTTATTGAGCATCAAAAGATTCTGGATGCCAAGGCTACGGCTGTGGAGAACGGATGTTCGCCAGATGACTGGCAAGATTTCGCAGAGGAGGAGGACGATGACAATGAGCTCGTCATCCCTCTGAATGCCGAGACTCCAGTCAGGCATGACTTTGGCTCCAACAAAGACGTCAAATGCCAAGGGCTCATGGGACCCGTCCCTGATCACCTTGAAGATATTTGGGAGGAACTCTGCCTGGGCAAGTATCGTGGAGGACCAATCGTTGGTCCTTTCGAAATTGCGATCCCAGAGTGGTGTGACTTCCACGACCTTGTCTATGGTGAAGACGGTGCTCTCTACGCCATGATCGAAGATGAGGCGCTCATTGATCGAGACATTGTCATCACTTGGTCAATGAAGAATGGCCGCCCGAGCAGTCTGGTTGTCGGTCCGAAGCCGACACTCAAATGTGTCTACGAGGACAAGCAGCTCTGGTTGCGCGTGCGGACAACTTGGCTGAAGGTTGCTGAATGGGTCGCTGGTGTCTATTTTGGACGCCCCCATCGGCTGACGGATTTCCTGCGTTACCGCCAGGAACAAGAGCTGATGGAAGTCATCCCACTTCAACTAGATGAAGTCATGTCCCATCTTATCAAAAGATGGAATTGGATGTCAGAGGACCCAGTAAAGTCCGCTCTCGATGCGCAGGGCCAGAGAGAAGACCTGGATGTGTGGGCTCCCCAGGTTGAGGCCATTCTGTCTCAACCCTGGCGCTACGCTTCGCAGATGGCCCGGGCCTGGGTGATGCGAGAGGGTGTAAATGTGGCACTCCGGCGGTTGGAAGTGGCCGAGTATAGATGGGCTGCCTTTCATCCGGGGAATGCTTATACTTGGGGTCGCGATGTCTACGAGTGCATCCGCACCTATGACAACGAGATACGTCCTTCGTGGACACCTTGATAGATGGTGGTGAACGAGAGCAGGGAGTCAATCTCTCAGCGCAGACAACACACGCGATTTTGTCGTCGCATGTTAGGTACCAGCCTTGAAGTAGGCATTTTTGAAAGATGGCTTGCGGATGGGGTGACCTCGATCGTTAACGGTATGCTTTGGGGGAGGGATTCGAGTCATTGAGCTTTTGGCGAATGGGGGGACTGGGTACTTTGGCGGAATGAATAAAATCTTGGTTGGAGGCGCTAAACTGTTTCCCTATTACTACGTGACATTGATATGACAAGTGAAACATGATTAATGCCCCTTACACACTGACAAAGAGTTGATCATCGAGATCCAAGCTGCCTCAAACAATCCATCGGTCCAATGGTTCATAGCCCACGACGTGCGGCCCGCACTGTTCGCACTGGCTGTCAATAACAAGGTCGCACAGTTGCCTCCACTACAAATATTTCACCACAAAACACAGATTTCGTACACATGTGAGAAGGCCTCACTCAGAAAGGAATACGCTAACTCTCTCAAAGTTTCCAAGATGACTGACGACATCCGAGACCACTACGATATCCGCGGTCCCCAAGCCGACATTGTTGCCGCTATCCTCGAAGGTCGCCCTCCCCAGTTCTCCAACAGGGACGCAAGGCCGGGCTTTGATTGTTTGATTGTCGTCCTTCGGCGTATTTTCAGTCACATCATGCTCGGCCCCGTCCCCGCTATAGACTGGCTGGCAGCTTCAGAGAGAGAAAACCCCCTCCTGCGTTTTGCCTGGGGCTTGTTCGGTGACGGGAAGGCAGAGGTGGAGAGTGCCATCAAAGCTAGATACAAAGTCTTTGATGAGCTTCCTAGTAAGGGCCTCGACCACCAATATTCCTTTGAGAAACTCTGCAACTCGTCACTTATGAACAAGACCTTCTGGTCGCAGTCTGAATTCAGACTCATCGGCAACCTTGTGGACATTGACACGAGGGAGCTGGTTGAAGTTTCCCATGATGAGCTCGCCGACACAAGTCTGCTGAAGCTCAATCATGCGGAGCACCCTGGTCAACCTTTACATGAGGTTATCAATCAGTCCTTTGGTGTTCTCACCAAGAACGAAAAGCAGCTCTTGTCACAGCCGCACAATCCGCGGATCGTTCGGGTTATGTATACTCCCAGCCCTGACGATACCATCCGCTTTGCCCATGACAAGCTTCGAGGTCTTCAGGTTCCTATGATGGAATTTGATCCCAAAGATCCCAGAAACGCTGCGATAAAGGGATGGATTGGATACTCTCTTCTGGCTGTTGTTCGCCTGAGGGATGGGCAGCACTCTACAGAGTTCGTCCGCACGTACGGAGATCGAGGGGAGAATCTCATAGGCGAGCGAGAACCGCCATCCATTGTGAACAACTCCTGGTCAATCAATGATCAGCACGGCAAGTACATGCTGTTCTATGGTGTTTTGGCTGATGGTCAGGGCCTCCCAAATGCGCCTTTCCCAGAAGTCTCTCTGCCGAAGATCACTGAGGACGATGCAGAAATGATGAAGCGGATGGAATGCTTTTTAAATAGCTTGAGGGACGAGGATGACCATCTGCAACTACAAATGACGCCTCCCCCCTCATCTATTCCCAAGTTGCCGCTGACTGAAGGAATACAGGATGACCAGCGTGCGGATTCTGTCAACGGTGGCCCGACTGTGCCTTCTGGCGGGCAATCGGAACCTGAAATCCCTCATCTCTCGGGTGATACCCAAGATGGGGTACCTCAGGATGCTGCGGCCAAGAAGCGTAAGCGCAAAAGGGCCAACAGGAAGCGCCGACGAGACGCACAGGGGGATGAGGTCGAGGACCGACAACCTCCCGGGCCGTCGCAAGGACCTGGTTCCAGCACCACCGCCTAAATTCTAGGATCGCTGATGCTGGAAAGAGTACATATGAGTAGACCAAGGTCAATACACGAAAGAAAGGGAGGTGTTGGGCCTTCCGCTGCTTAATCATGAAATGCTTAGGCGTTGTTCTGAAGCCACTCATTGCAAAATCCAACGTCTGGGCCTCTGGCAATGGTTTTGAACTCGGTGGCATTGCCAGGTGTCACTGAGTCGTCGGCAAATTAATCTGTCTAGATATCGAACTACGCAGGTAAGATCCTCTGACGTTTCATCGATTTCTTGTCTAACATTTCTCCAGTTTATAAGTGTTGAACACCAACAAATTCCCGCGATACCGAATCAATGAAATACGAGAAACGAGAAACGGGCATGGCAGCGAGGGAATCTACATTGGGATTTTTGAAGTGATGGGGTCATCGTGGGACGGATTGAAGCAGGTTAGCAGCTACGAGCAAAGACCTCAATACAAGAAGCCCTGAATACATTTGTGATTCGGACCCCACGAAACCAATTCCGTGCACCAGAGACTATTAGACGAATACTTTGACCATGTTGAACGTAAATCGCTTTAGACAGCCTCGCAATGAGCTTCCAAGTAGTAAAGCTTGGTGGAGGGCTAGTCATCAACCACAGCATAGCACCTCACAAGGATATCCTTTTCATGCGGAAACTTCCAGCCCTTTGCCTGGCAAGTACTAAGTTCTTGGTTGTTGACCATGGCTTAAAACCTCCACTCAAAGGCTGCCGGACTTGGTTACGTATCATGCTTCCGACCTCCATTGACGGTCACACTTCTCGCATACAGCAGCAAGAGCTGCTCCAGATGTACTCAACTTTGCAAGGTCTCTCATTACTCAGATCAAATGCAAGGCTTCTCTGTTGTTTCTCTCAACTACTAGAAATTATGTTCTGGCCTACCGGCGTTAGTCTTGTAGGTGCTCTTACATTGAAACTTTTGTAACGAGGATGCGGCATGAAACCAGAGGAGGTGATTCCATATAAGTTGATAGTTATGGGAATTACTATCATCGACAACAAATACTCCTCGGCTTTCGTTGACGGACAAGCGATACTAAGAGAGGACATGACGCCCATACTTGTTACGTCCTCACCAATTCACCCACTTGACACATCTGGCACATCTGAGGTCATTTACAGTGACCTTTCAAGTCACCTGGCAAGCCTGTAAATTATCCATACGAGAGTGTGATTGGCTCAGGAAGCTCGCACTGCTAGTAGCCGTCAACGAAGCATTGCAACACAAATCGAGACCTTATCTAATCATGAAGAGAGCCCGTGCGTGCGTGCATGTTGAGGAAATTTATCCTGACCGCGATCCAAAAGCTAACCTCCACAAAGCATCACCAACAGCAGCAGCAACAACAGCAGCCCAACAACAACGCTTTTTTTTAAAAAAAAAAACTTTTTTTTACACTGAATCACAATGGCTATTCAACAGTCCAACAACTCTGGTCAAGGCTCTGGTCAAGGCGGTTCCAGCCGTCCGCGACCTGGTCATGGCCATGCAACACCGAGCGATGATGCTCGCCCGCAGCAGAGCAACAGCGAAGCTACGGCGCAGGGCACTCGTGAGGAAACTGGAGAGTCTAGTAGCCAGCATGGCAACAACTCTACCAACAATCGTGGCAGAGGTGGTGCCCCTTTCCGCGGCGGATGGGCTGGCCCTCGCGGGGGTCGAGCTAACCGTGGTGGTCGAGGGGGTTACCGCGGTTCGCGCCATGGCGATCACCGGGCTCAGGCACCCAACTATGGGCCTCTTGCTGCGGTCACAAAGTCCAGCCAGGCTCAAGTGGCAGACCTTGGTGGTGCGGTGGGCAGCCGCTTGACCAACAACTCACTGGAGGGTGGTGGTACCAACCACTGGTTCAGTAACAGACCCGGAGAAAGAGTCTGGGGTGTAACTCGTGGTGGTGGCGTCGACGACGTGATTGACGATGTCATGAAGCGAGCTGGTGCCACCTCTTGCCAGTTTTTCCTCATTCCAAACACTCCTGGCCGGTTCGATCAAATTGCTGCCAAGGCGGTTGAGAGGACCTGGGAGGACAACAATGGCTATAATGACAAGGGCAAGCCTGCTGGTATTCTCCGACATGGGGTCATGATTGACACCGAGACGAAGAAGCCCACCAAGTGTGCCGCTTGTGGTAGCAAGGGTCACACACTGGCCACCTGCTTCTCCAAACCCGGTGGAAAGGATGGAGCACAAGTCGGGTGTCCACGATGTGACACTACCAAACACCATGGAGGCGATTGCAAAGAGATTGCAGCCCTCCCACTTCCCTACCAGGTCAAGTTGCTCGTCACTCAGCGAGCTCACATGACCCCGTTCAAGGGAGAGAAACCTTGGTGGAAACTCTTGCACGAATACTGCATGAGTCAACACTTTGTCCCAGGTGCCGTTCCTGGCCTTCCGTGGTCCAAGGAATTCACTTACTCCATGGCCAAGTCCAAACGCATTTTACCCATGCAGACAAGGCTCGATACCACACCCGGATTCAAGCTTCCAGTAGATGTAGACACTGATGGTCCGCCTCAGGTCTACTGGAAGTACTGGCAGCCCCACGACCTGGTATGGCCTTCTGTCTTCGGTCCCATTCCTCCTCCTCCTCCTCCTCCTCCGGGTCCGATGGACAGTAGTACTGCAACAGGAACAGGAACAGCGTCAGAACCAGCCCCTCAGACTGGAGCTGCCCCTGGAGCTGCCGCTGGACCTAGCACTGGTCCTACTCCCGCTACCTCTGGGGTTAGTCGCCCAATCATGCCTCCAGGCATGGCTGGTGCACTTAATCTCATGCCCCCCACTCCTGTTGTTAGTCAGGGCCCGGCACCTGGCAATGCTGCCCAGGTCTCAGTACCTAACACAACGTCCTCCACCGGTGAGGTGCCCGCCACCAACCCCGATAGTGAGCGACCCGAGATCGACTATGAAGACCATGACATGATCTAGATCTCGTCTTCATCCCCCCACGGTCAATATCAATACCACTGGAATCCGCTCTGGAATCTTTGTTCTGCGCCTTGTACCATCAGGGCACATTACTACGTGGGAGTCTTGACGGTGATCCCTCTCACCACGGCATTGTTCAGTGTCATGGTACTCAGGGAGCTGTCACATTCAGTAACCTGGCAAAGGCCCAGGAATATGGAATCTAGGCTCATGGCTTAGGCTCAAAAAAGTAAGTTTCATACCCTATTCCCCGATCATGCACTAATGTCCTCCAGTCACTTTTCATTTTGCAAGTCCCGACCGATGCGCCAGACAGGCCGTAATACCCAAAATCGATTCCCACGATGCACAATACATTGCCAGATCCGCGTGGCCGAAACCAACGACGCCATACCAGCCACCCAAGTCTCATACCAAGTGGTTAGCGAAGCATCATCACACATAAACAAACCAAACCATACATCACACAGGCCGGGATTTGAGATTTGCAGGGAACTTTCAACGGCGGATGATACGGGGACAGAGAATCGTGGAGGTGGAATACTCAAAAGGTCTTGGAAGAATGAAGGAAATGGTCGAGGATCCGGGGACAGAGGATCGTGGAGGTGGAATAATCATCAAGTTTTGGAACAATTGAGGAATGGTCGAGGACTCAAGGGAGGGGGCTATGGAACTCAATACACAACTTGCTACGCACTATCCTGTTCCCTGTGAATCTCTTGATATGAGTTCTGTGACACGATCCATGATCGACTGTCTGTAACGGGCCTCGAGACAGTCTGGCTAGTGATAAGTCATTTCAGGAGAAAGCAAATTTAAAGGATGAACACATGATCACAGTTGGTTGTAAAATTTCATTTGAGAGAACATTTGTATTAATATCTACTCATACCCCTTCAAAATCTTCAACACCTTAGACCTAGGGGTCACAAAAACGTCATGAGCGTCACTCCTTGCATGGAAGCGACCAGCTCCTGTCCATGCGAGTCTGGGGATGTTCCTTCTTGGCATTGGAGGGTTCAGTGGAAGTACAGGCCATGGAGGAGGAGCTGAGCTTTGTTCACTCACCCTGGCCTCCGCGTTTGTACTTGAAGTCTCAGCAATCGTGCCAGGTAATTGTGAGACTGCCTGTGTTCTATCCTCATCTGCCACTGCAGGGTTGATGTTGGAATCAGGCTCTGTAGCTTGCTCCTGAGCATTTGTAGCCGGTTGCTCAGATCTCTCTGGTTCGGGAGTCTTTTGCTTGGGTACAGGTTGCTCAGCTGCAATCTCATCTTCCATGGGCCGATCATCGGCCACCTCTTCCGACAATGTAACGTCGTCGAGGGGTGGTGGCGACTGGTTTGTTCCCAATTCAGGACTTCTGGGGACGATGAGAGTTGCTTCAGGATGGCTAGGCCTTTCCGAATGGCTCTGTACATCACCTGGTGCTTCCCTGGCTTGACGCATCTGGCTCAATTCAGACTGCATCTTATCCAGCTGCTGCTTCATATCAAGAACCAGCTGCTTTTGCTCCTTTTGCCCCTCAGTAAAGAGGTCTTGCAGTTGCTTCTGACCGTCCCGCAACTCCTTGTTCTCTTTCCTGAGCTCTGAGAGCTCCGAAAGCATCTTCTTCTCTCGTAGGGAAGCATATACGGGAGATGCGTGACGTTCTGAAGGCAATAGGTCGGCGAGAGTAGGTCCATGAGGACGAAACTCGGGCGACTCGTTGGTATTCTGTAGATCCAACTCACCGAAATCGGGCCCGACACTATCATCGAAAGTGTTGGTCATTCCATCTCTATCGCCTTCACTCTCTACGCCATCTAGAGGATCAGGCTCATGTTCTTCAGGGAGCACTGGAGAAGTACCCTCTTCCTCAGCATCGTTAGCATCACATCCATGACGGATCAACGGGAGACGACCAGTATTTCTGCGAAGCCTAACATACTCCTCGTCACTAGAGTCATCGATAACAGTTAGACGACGGCTCTCACGGTGTGACGAGGAAACCTCTACCTGAGTCCGATCATCATCACTGGACGGGTCGGGGCTCTGACTCTCGTTATCGTCAGATTCCTCCGTGCCTTGCGTGGGAGTTAGCTGTCGAAGCAGGAGTCTAATAAACTTGAATATGCTCTTGTGTGTCAGGGCATATATAAGTGAGAGCTTGTCCTGTGGCGGTTTCTCAGGACGACCTGAATTCTCTGCCTTCCAAGCGATCAGCGCATCCTTGACGCTGTAGTTCCATTGGGGTTTAAAGTCCATGGAATCGACAACTTTGCCGAGCACATCAAGATCCCATTGAGTGACCGGAAGGACACTCCAGCCAAATACATGATCATATTCGGGAACCGCCTTGGGCCTCTTGGTCTCCTTTGGGACCGCCTCGCCGAGTTTGTAGAGTATGTCCGAAAGGCTGGACAGTCTCTCGCCTCTCTCGGAAGCGCGTTCCCTTTCGGCCTTGTGTATTTCATGATACGAAGTGTCCAAAGACCTGCTTCCGTAACCTTTGACATTTTCAAGGGTTCGTTGAAGGACTCGGCAGTAAGGCACCACAGTGGTAGCCCACGCAGACCGTGAGTCGAGTCGGCAAATGACTACCCACCGCAAAGCCAAAGCTAGCGAATCTATGTTCTCCTTCCAGCATGGATGAACCATGATGCTGGCGAGAGTTTCACAGAATCCGGCTGACAGGACCCATTTCTTGGCCACTTTTGACACCGGTTGGTATCGCAGGGCACAGACTGGCGACAAAAGTATTGTCGGTGTCGTCCGATACAATCTGAGTGAGATCTTGAACAGCAAGAACAACGAAGCGTATTGCGACGTATTCAAGTTCTCGGAGCACTCCCTGATCTCAGAATTTTTCCATTCTTCTTCGACCAAAGCAACATCTTCATCGCTCCACTCGTATTGCTCAGGCCAGGGGATGAGGTCCTCGTAGAACGAAGACTCGTCTTGGCTGGAATACTGCAGCTCAGGATGGCGCAACAGCATTGCCCGGGCTTGCACCCGGCTCATGCTGTCCTCGGGAACCTTCGAATTAAGGACTGCCTTCGAAGGCCGACCTCGCTTCTTGGCGGGTTCATCTTCATGGGGTTCGGCAGCGCGTTTGTCTTGCGCGTTGCTCATCGTGTCGAGATTGTTGGCGCTTATTTTGTATTAAAAAACAAGCGAAAACGCGTGACTGTAATTTTTTCATGTGTCAGTATGTTGTTGCGTTGACTAAAGACTGGCAGCGCTTACTTGATTGTTTTTTTGATGAAGAGCGAAAGTTGGGGTTGGCAAGGCTCACACGTGCATTGACGTGAAAGCGCTTACTCAGCACAGTCTCAATTACAGCCACATCCCCCACTGTTGAACTCGCTGTTGTCGTTGAGTGTGTACGGATCAACCTCAAAGGGCAATTTATATAAATATGAGTATTAACCACAACGCTAATACAATTAATTAGTCTACGGCAGGCAGTTTTAAGTGTTTAGATTATTTAGCCCAGGTCTGATAACCTCTGATAGCAGGGTCCTGCCCAGGAAGACAGGCCTTCTCTGTTAATCGGGGGTACTCTGAGGACTGCATCAGATTTAACAAACACTGTTCGCTAAAAACGACTGTAATACTTTGAAGATATACAGAACGTCACTGAGTGGGTGCATTAAGTCTACCTGAATGGTAGGGACTGTTCTCCTCCGAAAAAGCTTAAGAATGTCAACGCGCGGATATGCAAAATCAAACTGTGATTTAGAAATCAGACTATGATTTCAGACTATGATTTCAGACTATGATTTCAGACTGTGATTTCAGACTATGATTTCAAACTGTAATTTTAGACTATAATTTTAGACTGTAATTTTAGACTATAATTTTAGACTGTAATTTTAAACTGTAATTTTAAATTATAATTTCTAAATTAGACTATAATTTCTAAATTAGAGTATGATTTCTAAATTAGACTATGATTTTAGACTGTGATTTCAGACTATGATTTCA
>JABEEO010000318.1:0-38382 GCA_013364945.1 Fusarium tupiense
ATCAAAGGGCCTTCGGCTTTCAGGCCGACAGATAATACATCCCCATCCAAGGACATACAATGTGTGTTCTGTTGAGTCCTTGAGTTGTTGTTAAAAGGCGCCATTGAAAGCTCTTTGCCAATAAACCATAACGAGGACAACACTATAGAGTACTACAGTATGAGGAGTTGTTAGAGGAAATGTAAATTGAACCGATTTGCATCAGCTCAAGTTAATATAAGCGGTATGTTATGCACAAATTTGAATTGACACTAGAAAATCTATCGGTTAAGGTGAACCATGAATACTGTTTATACAACTCTAACCCGCCCGACTCCAACCAACACCCACCCAATGCACCCAGATTTTACATGAGCAATCTCCAAGCACCAAGTAATAGCGCTGCAAAACCGGTGCACACACCCATAAGCCACTGAAGTGTCTGGAACTTGACCTGCTCGAGCTTCTCCCTCAACGCAGCAACCTCCTGCTCAATCTTTGTCTCCGTCTCTTTGATCTTGAGCTCCTGGCCCACAGCTTCCTCCCTAATACGGCCCTTCTCTAAGTTAAGGTCGAGGCGCACGCTGGCTTGTGTGCGGCTAATCTCGTCGCGCAGTCGACTGCTGAGCTTGGCAATGTCGTTCGTCAATCGCTCGTGAGCTGTGCGCGTCGTGTTGGATTCGGTAGAATCGGCGGACAGAAGCTCGGAGCGCAGCTTGGCAAAGTCGACCTTTTGAGTGTACGTTGCTTTTGCTGCATCTTCGCGTAGTACCATTGTTCGGGTGAGATTTTGGATACTGTATGGTCAGTTAGTATGGACATAGTATATGTTCGAAAATAAGAGCGCACCTCTCTTCAATAACATCGTTCAGCACCTTCATCATCGCAGCCGACTGCTCCTCAGTGAACCCTTCACCCTGTAATCGCTTAACAAACTTGAGCGTATCGAAGTGGTGATCTCGTTGTCTGATGGCTGTCGCATGGAACGCTCGCTTTACTATAGGACTGTCGGCTTGAGGAGAGCGACGTCTAGGAACAGGACCAGCCTGGATTGATGCGAATGACCTCCTTTGATCGCTAGAAGGGATAGAGGCAAATGGCCGGGTCGCCCATGATACGGAGAGCGGAGCGCCCCAGCTGAGACGAGGAAGAAGGAATCGAGGCAGCATCTCAGCTGCTGCGACAGACGGAACTGCCATGTTGATACTTGCAGGGGTTGGTAATGGTGATCGGGAACTGCGATGTCGGCGATGAAGATGGAGTTGAGAAGAAATCTACAAGGTAAAGTGACCCGAGATACGCTTGTGACGTTAATTGACAAGAGCGGGAAACACCGGCTTTGATTGGCCTCTAAAGCTAAGGTGTGTACAGCCAATTAAGGGGCGAGCTGGCTGATTTCCCGACCAATTAAGGGAAGGCGGATTTGGGTTGTAATGTAGCCCTGAGATCTGAGACCAGGAAAGCAAACGACAAAAGATATTGTTGTCCCCTATTCTTTAGATAAAATTAATGCCGCATGAAAGATCGTCTTGAACTCAATCCAACATAAAACATTCCTCCTTCGAGTCACATCGCTTCTTCGCCTTCTTTGAACGTCCTAGAGTTTGTAAGGGCTAACCATGCTTGTGTATAATGGGTTGCGTCGGTAGAAGTGACCACCATACAGAGCCCAACTACCAGGTAGTATGTAGGTACTGTTAGGAAAATCTCCGGCGTGTACTCCGTAGGGCTGGCTAGACTCCGGAGGGATCTGGGTATGAAAAGAAGCATTCACGTCACATATTTGGAAATCATCTCAGGGCCATTCTGATTGATAATACGTGATGATCTAGCTAAATCTCTCCGAATCAATGGCTTCATCCACTGCACTTCGGGTCATCATAGAATTGCGAGTGCTTGGATCCAGTAATACGGATTTAATCGAATTCCGAACTCCGCTATCTTAACCCCCCGGCATTCCCTAACTCCGGTTTCCTTCAATTCCCATACCAAACCCCTTCAAAACTGTTTCTCGAATTCCTATCAGCCCTACTGCGCAACCGGAATTTGTTCATCACTTCTTTGTTTGTCTGTTTGGTTACGTACATACGCGAAGTCTCTTGGCGCGGCAGTTACACAACCTTGGAGCCATGGCACCGCCCGAACTGTCAGGCTCTGCAGCCTCTAGTACGACAGGGACTCCCGCTGGCTATGGAAGAGCTTGCACTGCATGCCAAAGAGCTAAATGCAAGTGTATCTTGAGAGCTTCTGGCCAGGATTGTGAAAGATGCCACCGTCTTGGCAAACCATGTCAGCCAATGGCAACCTCGCGAAAACGAGTTGCGAAAAAGTCAACGTCTTCTAGAACCGCTCAGCTTGAAGAGAAACTTGAAGACCTCGTCACTATTCTACGCGCTTCTCAGCCGTCAAATGGACATTTGCACTCCGCAGGCTCTGGTGACTCAAGCCCCTTGATGAACTCCTCCTCCAACATGGGTCACCTCACTAGCCGGTTAGAATCACTAGCAACTGCTGCTGCTTCTTCTTCCTCCTCCTCAGAAAGTTATCCTCGTCCGTATACTGTACCTCATAATCATGATTCAAGAAGCACAGCCAATACCCAGCCCAATACCTCCCCATCCAGCATTGGTGAAGATCCCTCCACCTCTTTTGATCCCACCCCAGAAGAGGCTGAATTGAATCTGGCAAAATTCCAACAATGGCTTAAGAACTTTCCTTGTATGGTTCTACCACCAGATATTACAGCCGCGACTCTCCGGAAGGAGAAGCCATTTTTGTGGTTATGTATTATGAACATCACCTCCATGTGTGTTGAGCAGCAGATGAAGATGAAAGATCAGGTGCGCCGAGAAATCGCCACTAGAATTATCATAAACCATGAGAGATCTATGGACTGCCTTCAGGGACTCATATGTTACATTTCGTGGTCAGTTAATCACCATTGTTCTCGTCGTAGCATGTTCTGACACTAGCTATCTAGGGCTGCCACCACTTCAAGTCCAGGCAGGCCGTTTATCATCACATTTTGCCAAATGGCTGTCCTGCTTGCATATGAACTTGGGCTCACCAAAGCCCCTATTGAAGAACAATACTTCACAGTATGTTTCAAGATGGGGGGAGGACGACCCCCTTCACCTCGGGTACGCACTCAAGAAGAAAGGCGAGCTGTCGTGTCACTGTGGTTTTTGACTTCAGTGTAAGTGTCATTCCCTCACACCATAACTCAGACTATAAATCTCATTAATTTGTATAGCATGTCATCATTTGTCGGCAAGATGGATCCTCTTCGATGGACACCACATATGAGTGATTGCCTGGAAGCTCTTGAAAGAGACAAACTATGGCTATCTGACGAGCTTCTGGTCGCATTTGTCAGGTATCAGCTTGTTGCAGACGAGGCACAGAAACTGCTCGTTCGAGATGTCATGGGCGAGTCATCTTCAGCGCCCACGTATGTTTTCAGAAAGAGTTTACTTGCCAAGCTCCAAGCAGTCCGAGACGGATTGCCAGCGAATATGCCTATAACCCGTAAGTCTGACCTGCATTCTTAGCGAAAGACATACTGACAGATTCCAGCGGTTTTGCAAGCACATTCGCTCGCAACAGAGATTCAAATCAACTCCGTCGGACTCTTTATGCAAGACATCCCAGTCAGTCAGCGAATTGAAAGCATGTATTCTTGCCTTCAAACAATAAGATCATGGTACGACGTTTTCTTTGGCATACCTCCAGAAAATGTTCCAGGGACACCCTTTGCTATCTATATCCAGCTGTCTCAGGTTCAGGTTGCCCTCTATCGACTTACTACGTCCGAGGATCCTGCTTGGGACAAGGAGTTTGTCCGAAATACAGCAGACTTACTTATACTACTGGACCAAGTCGTTGAATTCTTCGCACGGCTGGATTCTGTCTACAAGATGAAAACAATTCAAGGTGAAGAAACGGCGTTTGCTCTGGGGGCTAAGATGATGAACAACATTCGAATTTCGTGGGAACCTACACTATCACGGCACCTCAGAAATGCATCTTCGATACCGACAAATCAAGGAGCAGGTCCGCCGGTGCCAACGCCTCCTCCACCTTCAACGGCTCAGGCATCCATGGACATGGCGAGCATTAATATGATTGATTTTGGTGATGTAACTTGGATGGGCGACGTTTTTGGGCCATGGGAGTTTTAGTATCTTAACGCATGGATATCGGGAAATAATATTGTACCGAATCCTTCTGGGGGAAAAGCACTAAGAAAAGCATATGGTCCAATTAGTTCTGCGAGCTCAATAGTTGAGCGGAATTCCGTTCCAGAAGTGATACCCAACTCCGTTGGCACCACATTCAGCCTTAACACCACAACAAATGAACCCTGGGCTAGAAAGTACACAACGAATTCCTTAGAAGAGACAGTGCTTATGTCTTATATGGCTGTTTCATCAAATTGTTTAAGAATGCGGTATCCCCAAGATGCCAGGGAACTTTTTGAAAGCCTCAAGGGTCAACCACTCACTCTACATCCTTTTGTCTGAAGGTCTATATTTGAACGTGAGAATATGACTGCACCGACATCGAAGACGGAGCGCAGCGAGCTTCACCCCATCAGCGGCGATGATGAAAAGACTGAATCACGTTCAAATACACCGACCTTGAACGAACCCGCTCAAGACGAGAAGCCGAAGAAATCAGAAGATGGCGATGGCGAACTCACAACAGAGGAGGAGGAAACTGAATGGATATCGGGATGGAAGCTCGCAAGCATGATGATATCCCTTACGCTCGCTGCGTTCTTGATGCTGCTAGATATGTCCATCATCTCAACGGTACCTACTTTGCATATTCAGTCCTTGGTGTTTCCACTCAATACTAAGTATATTCAGGCTGTTCCGCGCATAACTTCGGACTTTCATTCTTTACCGGACATAGGATGGTATGCCAGTGCATACAATCTTGCTAGGTAGGGTCAGCGCTAGGTTAAATCCTTCTACATTTGCTGACCATGAAATGTCACAGTGCTGCCCTACAACCACTTACCGGCAAAATATACATGTACTTCAACACAAGAGTGAGTAAGCTCCAGCCCTGACCTATAGTACAGAGTCTCACATACTGCCTGCAGTGGACTTTCTTAGCGCTGTTCTTCGTGTTCGAAGTTGGCAGTCTTATTTGCGGCGTAGCCCAGTCGTCTGCCATGTTGATCATCGGTCGAGCCGTCGCTGGAATAGGCTCTTCTGGTATTCAGAATGGTGCTCTTACTATGATTGCGAAGGCAGTTCCTATTCATAGACGTCCGTCCCTTGTTGGTGTTATCATGGGGTTTGCTCAGCTGGGACTCATCAGTGGCCCTTTGATAGGAGGCGCTTTTACTCAGTATACCACTTGGCGATGGTGTAAGTCATGTTCATCCTTTATCAAGGCTTTTACGAGTCCTGACTATTCATACAGGCTTTTATATCAACCTTCCCATCGGCGCCATCTGTGCGGTTCTGATTCTGTTCGTCCATATGCCTGATCACCGAGCCAGTAGAGACGAAAGCACCATGCAGATTCTGAAAACGAAACTCGACTTCACTGGCTTCGTCTTGTTCTGCCCTAGTATAGTGATGTTGCTACTGGCTCTTCAATGGGGTGGTCTTGAGTATCCCTGGGACTCTGCAACTGTCATTGGGCTCTTTTGTGGCGGCGGTGTTCTTTTCATTATCTTCATATACTGGGAGCATCGCGTTGGTTCAGAGGCCATGATTCCTCTTCCAATTGTGCGCACAAGAGAGGTCTGGGCTTCGTGTCTGTCACAGTCATTTCTCTTTTCCACGGTGATGGTGGCATCGTACTATTTTCCTGTCTATTTCCAATCGGCTAAAAATGCTTCACCTTTCACCAGTGGTGTCAATCTGCTGCCCAGTATTCTCAGCGTTATCGTCGCAGCTGTCGCGAGTGGCGCTCTTGGTAAGTCCTCTTGGTATGTAACCTGAAGTCCCTCAGCTAACAGACGGTAGCTCAAAGGGTTGGCTACTATCTTCCATTCGCCACAGCCAGCGGCATCCTCTCCTCTATAGGCTTTGGCCTGGCCTCTTCCATGGGCCCCTACGCTTCCACAGCTACATGGGCCGGTTATCAGATCTTGATAGGTCTTGGCCGTGGTCTCGGTCTACAGATGCCCATTATAGCCATCCAGGCGAACACAAATGCTGATGTTACGCCTATAGCCATGGCAATCTTGACTTTCTCGCAGACTTTTGGTAGTGCGATTTTTATCACGGCTGCGAATGTCATTTTCACTCATGAGCTTCGCAATGAGCTTGTTGCAAGGCTTCCCGATATCAACGCTGACATGATTATCGATGCCGGTGCTGGAGCTGTCAGTGAAGTTGTATCTGGAGCGGATTTACCGCAGGTCTTGTGGTCGTACTCCAAAGGTGTACGTGCGACGTTTCTGCTTGCTGTAGGCACGTCTTGTGCTATGGTTCTTTCATCTTTTGGAATGGGATGGAAAGATATCAGGAAGAAGCCCGCCCCTTCTCCTGTCCCTGTCCCTGATGAAGCTTGAAGGAAAAATAGCAAAGGGTTTGAGGTTCAAGCACAATGTGGAATTTGAACGTACGTAGATTTACTCGTTTGGGGGCAGTGAGTGACCAGCGCAGCATATGTCATCTAAAAAGAGGCTGCAAATAGTATGATAATCTCAGCTTAATTGTATCATTATAATTTAA
Source organism: Fusarium tupiense (assembly GCA_013364945.1). Lineage (NCBI taxonomy): Eukaryota > Fungi > Ascomycota > Sordariomycetes > Hypocreales > Nectriaceae > Fusarium > Fusarium tupiense. The sequence continues at coordinate 6,681 of JABEEO010000318.1, forward strand.
TCAATCCTCTTTTCTCATTGTAATCTAATTGCGAATGTCGATTGTGTTTGTGTTTGCAAGTGATATATGCATTTGCTGTGTCACGATTTGCTGCAGGGTAGTTTTTTTTCATTGGAGAAACACTGAATATCTTATTTGTTACTCATGCATCGTCAAATCAGCTTTAGCCTCACCAAGACTGCCATCCTTACGTCCTTGGTGTATTTGCCATCTCATTTTTTGGTAGAAAAACAAGCCACTTTTGTATTATTTAAGGGCTCGGCATCATTCTTTGCAACGATGAACCGGCCAAACCGGCCTCGAAATCGGCAACCTCGCCCCCCACGTCAACAGCAGAATAACCAACGAGGAGACTCATCACGGCCATCTCGCGCACCTGCAACACCACAGCAAGCATCAGGCACAGTCCCAACAGTACAACAAGTCATCCCTGGAGCTTCAGTATTCATCATTCTGAAAGAAGACCAGCCCACAGGAGAGGAGACAAAAGGAATAGTGCAGGATATCCTCACGCGGGGCAATCATCCACGAGGTATCAAAGTGCGGCTACAGGATGGTCAGGTGGGCCGAGTACAGAGAATGGGCAACACAACTGCAGCGACGGGAGGTCAAACGCAGTCAACAAGATTTACTATGCGATACACGGATGTGAGGCGAGACGATGAGTTTGCTACTGGGCCTCCACCAAGGAGTTTGGCGGATTTCATACCGGATTTTGATGAGGGGTTGGGGAGTTCTCCGAGTGCTGGCGTTGAAACGGTCAGGTGTCCGTTTTGCGAAGGGTTTGAAGGAGATGAGGCGGCTGTTACACATCATATTGATCGGGAACATCTATCGTAGTTGGATGTTGAAGCTGGGTTTGCTTATTATGTTTGAGCTTGGCGAACAAAGTCTGAAATGGTGTTTGGATATGAATTGGCACATATCAAACGGATGAGGATATGGTTTGCCTGTGTAAGTGGTTGTGTACCTTGGAAATAGCTTCTCGAGATTCTAATGAGCCATATGAACAGGGGTATGATGTACTGAGTATGATTCCGATCATTCTCGGGTTTGTTCTTCCTCGTTTATTTCCACGAACCTTTGAATGAGTTTACGGGCGTCCCTGTCAGATCTGTTGGCACATGCAGCATGCTGTAATTGAGCTCAAGCTGTTGTGCTACAAGCTACAGCCAGTCTCAAAGCCAGAATAAATTTAACGACAAATTTTGACGAAAATCCAATTGAGCCTCGCTTTCAGCCAGCGATCACCATTCTAGCAAGATATCGTCCATTACCTTAGTTAAAAGCTTCATACTGAATCATTATAATTCCAGTTGATAGATACAGGGTAATCTGGACTTTGAAGCTCCCCCTTTTCCTTGAACGATTGGCGCCTGTTTGTTGATGACGAAAGCCTGCTTGACTCAATCTCGGCCGGCTCGGAAAATCAAGGCGCCATGCGACTAATTATTGGCTCCTGAAATAGGCTGTCAGCATTGGCACGTCGAGCCAGTGCGAGCCAGTGCACGCTAGCTCTCCAGGCACGCCGTATTTCAGTAGGTACGTACCTTCTGCTCTGGCGCGGTGCTGCACCTCCACTCTCCACTTCAATGCAGCTGTACCTGTGTGGCTCCTTCCAAACCAAACAGAACAGGTAACGTAACCCAAAGTGACCTGGACCTAACCTAACTTCTTCCTGCTCTCTCCTTTAACCAAAACACCTTCGACGCCCATTCCTGATCCTCCCTCTCGACGATTTATTCGCCTGCGCCCATCAGTGGAATTCGCATCTCCACGTCGTCGCTTTTGTTTTCTTTTTCTTCGATTCCTCGCGCTTTCTCTATTTCGAAATCTCGTCTCCAGCCACACGGCGTATGGAAGCTCAAACTGCGCCAACCGTAGGCAACCCCAGCATAATTACTGACGATCGATCCGAGATCGATACCAATTCTTCTTCCCAGTCTTTCGACCGAACTCGAGCTTAGGAGCGTCGATTTGAGAAAGGTCCTTTTTACCTCATCATAGGCCACACCGGCGCCATGCCGACTCTGCCCATCAAGTTTCAGGAGCTTGTCCAGCTCGCCAATGTTGGCGTGGACACACAGAGCATTGGCTTCAACTCCTGCGTATGTCCCACAAAATGCCACCAGCTACTTGGTCGCGATAAACAATGCCATGAGCTAACTGGAAGCTAGACACTCGAGTCCGACTCCTACGTGTGTGTGCGAGAGAAGAAGAACGAAGCTGCCCAACCTGAGGTTGTTATTATTGAGCTCAAGAATGGCAACAACGTAACCCGTCGGCCGATCAAGGCCGACAGTGCCATCATGCACTGGAATAGACAGGTTATTGCTCTCAAGGCTCAGTCTAGAACGCTGCAGATCTTCGACCTCGAGCAAAAGAAGAAGCTCAAGTCCTGCACCATGAACGAGGATGTCCAGTTCTGGAAGTGGATCAGTGAGAACGAGCTTGGTCTTGTCACAACAACCAGTGTTTTCCACTGGAATGTCTACGACGCGGGTCAAGATGCCCCCGTCAAGGTCTTCCAGCGCAATGATAACCTCCAAGTGAGCCGCTTTCATCCGCTACTAATATGGAGTTTTAGTGCTAACGGCGTTTCAGGGCTGCCAGATCATCAACTACCGAGTTAACAGCGATGGCAAGTGGATGGTAGTCGTTGGCATTTCATCCCAGCAAGGCCGTGTGGTTGGTGCCATGCAGCTCTACTCTAAAGATCGTGGAATCAGCCAGGCCATAGAAGGTCATGCCGCCGCCTTCGGTACCCTTCGCCTGGAAGGTGCTCCCCAAGATACCAAGTTCTTCAGTTTCGCTGTACGAACGGCAACCGGCGCCAAGCTTCACATCGTCGAGGTCGACCATCCCGAGTCGAATCCGGTTTTCCAGAAGAAGGCTGTCGACATGTTCTTCCCCCCCGAAGCCACCAACGATTTCCCCGTCGCTCTCCAGGTCTCTCAGAAGTACGGCGTCATCTATATGGTGACTAAGTACGGCTTTATCCACCTCTATGATCTCGAGACTGCCTCGTGCATATACATGAACCGAATTTCTAGCGAGACGATTTTCACAACATGCACAGACGACGGCTCCTCTGGTATTGTTGGCATCAACCGAAAGGGTCAAGTTCTTTTCGTGACTATCGACGACAACAACATCATCCCATACCTTCTTCAGAACCCCGCCAACTCAGAGATGGCTATCAAGATGGCCTCAAGAGCTGGACTACCCGGTGCTGATAACCTTTATGCCCGCCAATTCGAGCAGTTGTTCAACGCGGGAAGTTATCTGGAGGCTGCTAAGGTTGCCGCCAACTCCCCGCGAGGCTTCCTGCGAAGCGCCGAGACTATTGAGAAGTTCAAGCGTCTTCCTGTTCAACCTGGTCAGATGGCTTTCACACTTCAATACTTCGGTATGCTCTTGGACAAGGGCGCCTTGAACCGCGAGGAGACCCTTGAGCTTGCACAGCCTGTCCTCCAGCAGAACCGCAAGCATTTGCTCGAGAAGTGGTTGAAGGAGGGCAAGTTGGACTGCTCTGAGGCGCTCGGAGACTTGGTCCGTCCTTACGATATGAACATGGCCCTTACCATCTACCTCAAGGCGGAGGTCCCCGCAAAGGTCGTTGCTGGTTTTGCTGAGACAGGCCAGTTTGATAAGATTCTCCCGTACTCGGCTCAGACCGGCTATCAACCTGATTACATCCAACTTCTTCAGCACATCATTCGTATCAACCCTGAGAAAGGTGCCGAGTTTGCCAGTGCCTTGGCTAATAACGAGCAGGGCTCCTTGGTTGATTTGGAGCGTGTTTGCGACATCTTCCAAGGGCAGGGTATGATCCAACAAGCCACTGCCTTCCTCCTGGATGCGCTGAAGGAGAACAAGCCTGAACATGCCCGCCTTCAGACCCGACTACTTGAGATGAACCTCATGCATGCTCCTCAAGTTGCTGAGGCTATTCTGGGCAATGAGATGTTCACTCACTTCGATAAGTCTCGCATTGCCCAACTTTGCGAGCAGGCCAACCTTCCTCAGAAGGCTTTGGAGCTCTATGAGGACCCCGAAGCCATTAAGCGCGTCATTGTCAACATTCCTGGCTCTCCTAACTTCAACCCCGATTGGCTTACTACCTTCTTCGGCAAGCTCTCTGTCGAGCAATCCCTTGATTGTTTAGATGCTATGATGAAGACGAACATTCGACAGAACCTGCAGTCAGTGGTTACCATCGCCACCAAGTACTCCGACCTCCTGGGAGCTGTTCGCCTGATTGATCTCTTCGAGAAGTACAAGACTGCTGAGGGTCTGTTCTACTACCTCGGTAGCATTGTGAACCTGTCTGAGGACCCTGACGTGCATTTCAAGTACATTGAGGCTGCTACCAAGATGGGCCAGTTTAACGAAGTTGAGCGACTGTGCCGCGATAGTAACGTGTATAACCCAGAGAAGGTCAAGAACTTCCTTAAGGAAGCCAAGCTGCCCGAGCAGCTTCCTCTGATCATCGTCTGCGATCGTTTCAACTTCGTTCACGACTTGATTCTGTACTTGTACCAGAACCAGCAGTTTTCTGCCATTGAGACCTACGTCCAGTCTGTCAACCCTACACGAGCTCCCGAAGTCATCGGAGGCCTTTTGGATGTCGATTGCGACGAGAATGTCATTAAGCAGTTGTTGCAGACCGTTAACGCGCAGGCTATCAGCATTGATTCGCTTGTCTCCGAGGTCGAGTCTCGAAACCGACTCAAGCTTCTCTTGCCCTTCCTCGAGAAGACCCTTAACGAGGGTAACCAGCAGCAAGCTGTTTTCAATGCTCTTGCCAAAATCTATATTGATTCCAACAACAACCCAGAGAAGTTCTTGAAGGAAAACGATCAATACGATACTTTGACAGTTGGAAAGTACTGTGAGAAGCGTGATCCCAACCTAGCCTACATTGCCTACTCCAAGGGACAGAACGACCTGGAGCTCGTCAACATCACAAACGAGAACTCCATGTACAGAGCCCAGGCGCGATATCTGTTGGAGCGATCTGATAATGAGCTGTGGGGCTTCGTGCTGAGTGAGAACAACATTCACCGACGATCTGTCGTTGACCAAGTCACCGCGACCGCGGTTCCCGAGGCCAATGACCCTGCCAAGGTCTCCGTGGCCGTTGCTGCATTCCTTGAGAATGATCTCCCTCTCGAGCTTATTGAACTTCTTGAGAAGATTGTTCTCGAGCCTTCACCTTTCAGCGATAACCAGAATCTTCAGAACTTGCTTATGTTCACTGCTGCCAAGGCTGATAAGGGACGTGTCATGGATTACATTCACAAGCTCGACAACTACAACGCCGATGAAATCGCCACTGCCTGCATTGAGGTTGGCCTCTTTCAGGAAGCCTTTGAGATCTACAAGAAGGCTGATAACAAGTCTGCCGCTGTTGACGTCCTGATCGAGAACATCGTCAGCATCGACCGTGCCCAGGGTTATGCCGAAGAGGTTGACCTGCCCGAGGTCTGGAGTAAGGTTGCCAAGGCTCAGCTTGATGGTCTCCGTGTTTCTGATGCTATCGAGTCCTACATTAAGGCCGAGGATCCTCGCAACTACCTGGAGGTTATTGAAGTTGCCACCCACGCCGGCAAGAACGAGGATCTTGTCAAGTACTTGCGCATGTGTCGCAAGACCCTCCGTGAGCCTGCCATCGACACTGCTCTGGCTTTCTCCTATGCTCGCCTTGACCAGCTCTCCGAGCTTGAGGACTTCCTCCGAGCTACCAACGTTGCTAACATTGAGGAGTCTGGTGACAAGGCTTACGAGGAAGGCTTGTTCGAGGCTTCCAAGATCTTCTACACTAGCATTTCTAACTGGGCCAAGTTGGCAACGACTCTTGTTCACCTTGGTGACTACCAAGCTGCTGTTGAGTGTGCCCGCAAGGCCAACAACATCAAGGTGTGGAAGCAGGTTCACGAGGCCTGTGTTCAGAAGAAGGAATTCCGACTTGCCCAGATTTGCGGTCTCAACTTAATTGTCGATGCTGAGCAACTGCAGACCCTAGTCAAGGAGTACGAGCGCAATGGTTACTTTGACGAGCTTATCAGCCTTCTCGAGCAAGGTCTTGGCCTCGAGCGTGCCCATATGGGAATGTTCACCGAGCTCGGTATCGCCCTCTCCAAGTACCACCCCGACCGCCTCATGGAGCACATCAAGATCTTCTGGTCTCGCATGAATCTCCCCAAGATGATCAAGGCCTGCGAGGAAGCGAACCTCTGGCCTGAGCTGGTGTTCTGTTACTACCATTATGACGAATTTGACAACGCTGCCCTTGCCGTCATCGAGCGACCCGAGAACTCCTGGGACCACCAGCAGTTCAAGGAGATCGTGGTTAAGGTTGCCAACCTGGAGATCTACTACCGTGCTATCAAGTTCTATGTTGAGCAGCATCCCTCGCTCATCACTGATCTTCTTGCAACCCTTACTCCTCGCATTGACGTTAACCGCGTTGTCAAGATCTTCCAGAAGAATGATGACCTCCCTCTCATCAAGCCTTTCTTGCTCAACGTGCAAACTCAGAACAAGCGCGTTGTGAACGAGGCTGTCAACGACCTCCTCATCGAGGAGGAGGACTACAAGACCCTACGTGACTCAGTTCAGAACTATGACAACTACGATGCTACCGAGCTGGCCAGCCGCCTGGAGAAGCACGACCTCATCTTCTTCCGCCAGATTGCTGCTTCCATCTACCGTAAGAACAAGCGATGGGAGAAGTCAATTGCCCTGTCTAAGCAGGACAAGCTGTACAAGGACGCCATCGAGACCGCTGCCCTCTCTGCCAAGACCGAGATTGTCAGCGACCTCCTTCAATATGTAAGTACCAGTCGAGACCTGGACATCTCCATTATACTAACATCTCTAGTTCGTCGATATTGGCCACCGCGAATGCTACACTGGCATGTTGTACGCTTGCTACGAGCTCATCCGCCCTGACCTTGTTCTGGAGCTCTCATGGCGCCATGGTCTCATGGACTTCTCTATGCCTTACATGATCAACATGCTTGCCCAGCAAACAAAGGACCTCGCCCTTCTGAAGGCAGACAATGAGGCCCGCAAGGCAAAGGAGCAAGAGAAGGAGAAGACCGATGACAACACACCAATCCTCGGCGCTTCTAGACTCATGATCACAGCTGGACCTGGTGGCATGGGCTCTTCACCCTCGCCTGCACCATACGGCCAAGCAAACGGCTTCGCGCCGCAGCCCACCGGCTACGGTTTCTAGATGCAGGTACCGGTACCGACGTGGCGCTGCCTCCCCTATTATCATATCCGAGGACCGGTAGCGCATAATCAGTATCTTGTTCATGGGCAGGAGAATAAATTCAAAATGGATCCGTACCCGCCGTATCCGCCTACGGATATCAGAAAAGGATAGTTTATTGGCGGGGATACAGATCCTGTAATCATATTTTTGCTTCTCCCGCGAGTTGCGCGTGGGGGCGTTGAAAGGAGGATTTTGAGCGATTGGCCTCAAGGGCTTTTGTGGTAGACTGGAGGACGAAGTTCTGAGACTAAATTTCGCAGTCAGACGCATGTATTCTGTCGGACTGCTGTATGTTGTATGATAGTACATTGATTTGTCATTGTTATCTTGTCTCTTTAATGCAACGCTGTGACACGCCATGATGATACCATTAATCTGCCATAATGCAATCCAGACACTGTTACAAATGCTATTCTAAACCAAAGACACTGCATCAACCTCACGCTTCTCCTTCTCGACGCCATCCTTGTGAGGCTTTGGGTCAGAGATCTTGAGCCACTCGCCATTAAAGGCGTTGATGAGCCAATTACGAAGTTCTAGAGCCCTTTGTCAGTCCGAGTTTACCACATCAAAAAGGTATATACTTACTATCGTATACAATGCGGTTTCCGTTGTGGAAGTAAATACTGTGGTCGCTATCAGGGAAAACATGAACATCATAGTTCTCTACACCCGCAAGATCAAGCTCGTCAAGAAGCGTGAGCGAGTTCTGAAAGTGGACATTGTCATCGGCAACACCGTGCATAAGAAGGAAACGCTTGTTGCTGCCGAGAGCTGTGGCATTGGCGATCATGGACATGTCGTAGCCGTCGGCGTTCTCTTGTGGTGTACGCATGTAACGTTCGGTGTAGATACTGTCGTAGAAGCGCCAGTCAGTGACAGGGGCGACAGCCATGCCATAGCTGAAAGTACGTCCAGCGTCTTGCTCAAGTGTCTTGAGGGTGGTGAAGCCGCCATAAGACCAGCCCCAGATGGCCAGGCGATCGGCATCGACGTAGGGACGGGAAGCGAAAGACTTGGCAGCAGCGATGTGATCTTGCGACTCCAAAACACCGAGTTGGGAGCGGACTACTACACGGTGCTTGCGGCCAAGGAAACCTGTGCCTCGAGGGTCAACAGTGACAACTAGGTAGCCAAGGGCTGAGGCGACATAGGCTTGGAAGTCAACTGAGAATCTCTTGGTAACAGACTGAGAGCCTGGGCCGGAGTATTGCTGGAAGAGGACAGGGTATTCCTTCTTAGGGTCGAAGTGAGGGGGACGCCTTTCAACGTAGTTGACCTCAACTCCATCACCAAGATCGAGAGTGCCGTATTGCATAACAGGAAGCTCGTGGCGACGGGCACGCTCGGCTAGCTCGGAGTTATCCTCGACGACACGCTCATAGGTAAAGACACTAGAAGGTGTGGAGATGACCTTTTGGCTGGGAACCTTGGGTCCACGGTATGACAGGAGGACGAAGCCTGCACCCTTGGAAAAGGAAGCGTCGTAGTAAGCCTCAGTTCTAGGGTCAGTTAGGGCTTCGAGAGAGGTACCGTCAAGCTTGACAGAGTAGACATGGCGCTGGATAGATGACTCTTTGGCGGCGATGAAGTAGACCAAATTGTTTGCGAGATCGATTGCTGAGGGAGCATCATCGATTTCCCATTTGCCCTTGGTAAGCATGATGGGCTCAGGGTTGTCGAGAGGAGTGAAGTAAGCCAGGTGATCATAGCCCTCGTGTAGATAAGAGTCAACGTATCCGTCGTGATCACGACCGTTCTCAGGATCGGCAGGGATATAAGCTGTCTTGTGGGAGATCTCGAACCAACCACCGTCAATCTCATCGACGTCGATAGTGTTGACAGTCTTGCCCTGGCGAGAACCAACGTCGATCAGGACGACCTTGAGAACATCGCTGACACGGTTGGTCTCCTTGACGAGAGCCTTGCCACCCGCCCAGAGAAGATTGTTGATGATGCGATCATCATCTGCAAATGCACCCTCGATATCAACAGAGAAGACATCCTTCTTCGACACGTCGTAGAAGAGCAGGTCAACAACTGGGTTGTGGGCACCAGCCTTGGGATACTTGATCTGCTCAACCTCGGGATATGCCTCTTCTCCCTCTTCGGGGTCTGTTCCGCTGGGTCGCTTGATGAAGAACTGGACTGGAAACTCGGGAACACCCGTTTCGTTTGTGCGAAGGAAGGCCAAGTACTCGCCATCGTCAGACCACCAGGTAGCGCTGCGGCCACCAAAGACTTCTTCCTCGTAGACCCAGTCGGGAATACCGTAGAAGTACTCTGGGCCACCGTCCTTGGTGATCTTGACAACATTCTTCTTATCATCCAACTTTCGGATGTACAAGTTATTGTCTTGAGTAAATGATATGGCATCGCTCTTGGGACTCCATGTAGCGAGCTGAACTCGAGCATCAGGTTTGCCAGGGACGAGCGGTTCAGCTTCTTGAGTCTCGACATCGAGAATGAAGTAGATGGCGCTGAAGGAGTGACGCCAGTTCTTCTTCTTTTCGACACCAAGAAGGACCTTGTTCAGGTCGGGGCTGGGCTCGTTCCATTCGGGAGAGTATTGGTTTCCTTCGTAAACAAAGAAGTTGTCCTTCATCAATGTTCGCGACTTGGAGGCTTTGACTTCTGTGTCGATAGGCGACCTGGCCTCCTTATCGCTGCGGATATCCTCGACAACGATGTATGGCTTCTCACTAGCTCCAACCTCAAGCAGCAAACCATCCTCTCCATCGGGACCGCCAATCCAGCTGATACTGTGTGACTTGGCCTGCCAGAAGCCACTGAAGAGCTGATCCATTGTAACGGCCTTTCCTGAACCTCGAGTCGCAGCATCAGGGTCGTGCTCGGTATCGCTCTCGTGATGATATGAACCGAAATAGAGGAATGTGCCGAGACCAATGAGCCAAGCTGCTACAAAGACGGAGCCGACAATTATGAGAATGCGTCGCAATCCTCTATCCATGGGCTCGCGATGCAGGGAAGCTCCAGGACCGAGGAAAGGACCTGTCTCTAGGTCATCCTCTTCCTTTAGGGGATCATCGTCCTCGAGGGCTCGAGAATCGCTGTTATCTCTTGAAGCGTCCATCATTGTCTTCTCTTGTATCCTATCGAACACAAGACTCGTCGTCGAAGCCGAAGAGATGGAATCGTCCGAGTATCGACGGTCGCTGGCAGGGCTCAATGGGGACATATTTGAAGCCATTATTAGGGGAGGGTGTCCTCCGTTGTATATCGTGTTGGTTGTTGGTGGTGTTTGTGGTACGCGAGTCTAGTTTATTGGTGCTGGCGCATGTTGCGGAAGCGAGCGTCGGAGAATGAAATGAATAACGATAGGCTAGTGAGAGCAAACAAACGAGTCGGGAAATGGTTGTGGATGAAAGAAAAGAAAGAAACGAGGCGTCAATTGGATCTGTATTCGGTTGTCAATAGATAGAGACTAATAACCAACGCGAGGGGATGATGGGCTATGCTAGTTAATGCTGATGCTAATGCTACGTCTAAGTCTAAGTCTAAGCTCGTGCTCGTGCTCGTGCCGACTTGTCGCATCGGGCAAAGCTTCTGATGACGTAAGCTGGCGATCAGTGAGTTTCACATTGAGGGTTTGTTTCGATCAATCTGTCCTCGTACATTTATTCTTCAATTGTATGGCATTGAGTGCTAGTTACTCTGTATCGTGTTTCAACTGCCTCGATACGATGTGAGGTCCGGCACATGCAGCATCATCCATCCCCCGGCCTCAGAATCCCGGATGCGCCCCACTCATGAAATCCGGGGTAATACAATCGCGAGTGGGCTCAAGGTCTATGGGCAAGCCTTCATGTAGGAAAAGGATGATTCAAATTGATAAAAAACAATTCTATCGAAGAAGAAGAATATTGATACTACTGAAGAAAATTATAAAGGGGTTATCCTCGCAATCTCCGCCTTCAACATCAAACCATAGAAGTTAATGTGTCAACTGAGGCGCTTCAACGTTGGCGCCCTCAATCTTCTCAACCACGCAAGCAGTCCCATACGCACTCGCCTGTGCAAAGCCTCCCAAATCTCCAGTCTCGAAGCGCAGGCAAATTATGGCATTTCCTCCTCTCCTCTTCGTTTCTTGCACAACCCGGCTGATAGAGTCGTTGCGGCAAGAGTACAGCATCGAAGTGAACCAGGTCAATTCGCCGCCTGCCATGCTCTTTATAACCATGCCGATTCCTGCGGCGATGTTGCGTGAGCGTACTGTGATGCCGTAGACTGCGCCGAGAACTTTGGTGATGCGATAGCCGGGGAGGTCCATCATTGCTGGGGGTGTGTTAGTGGAGTTGGATAGAGTTGGGGATGATGGTGACTGACTTGTGGTTATACAGTTGTCTGTCTCGGTGAACTATAGCGTGTAAGTCAGATTATCTTGAGCAGAGATATGAGAGAATGAATACTCACGCAGTGCAAGTCGGACAAGTGCGCGGGAATATCTGCGACCTCCTCATGGTTCTTCTTCTGGTCCTTTGCTGATCCAAAACCAACCATCTTGACGGTGTGAGTGTAGATAACAGTAGTAGTACTTCGAAGATTGAGGATAGGATTTTGTCTGATGTCATGTATGCATTCTTTGATACACAATCAAGGGATCAGCTCCATCTTTATACTCCCATAAACACCTCAATCCCCAATCCCATATCCAAGGCTGAAAGCCAAATAACGCCCAGCCGAAGTGGTGATGCCGATCTAACCGCCAATCACCCCACACGCAATTCTCGCATTCATCGTATCTGTCCGCCCATGACATGGTCATGACTGGAGCTGTTGTCTCAATATCTCATTCGCTGGCCCTACAGCTTACATCGAGTTGTTAGTGGTCGACCTCATCGCCTCGTTCAATCCGCATTTGGTGGCTGTGCTGTTCAGCTTATATACACGTGATGACGTCCTGCCTCATAAGGCTTTCATACTTACTTTTCGGGCATTTAATCAGTTAACATTGTCATAAATACGGTCAATACGATGGCGGTCCGGAGGTCGGGCCGTGACTTCGGACAAGGCCGACACAATTATATTTTCAAATACACCAAGTTCTGGATATACTAGACAAATTATAGACGCTATCAAGTGTAGTACTACTAACATAATATATACTCCTCAATCATACAATCATTAATAATCATCAGATCTTAGAAGTGAAACAGACGGCTCGACCTCTTATGGGCAGCCTTCTCAGCCGCCCTCTTTCTGCTGCCAAACTTCTTAACGCGGGCAGCATCGCGGGCATGCAACATGACAGCACTGCTGGTATCACGACGCTCATTAGAAGAATCCCCAGTGAAGTTACACTGAGGCTGTTTCAGTCTGTTGCCAAACTCGTCAACGGCCCAGATGAGAACGCCGTTGGTCCAGCCGAAGCCCTCAACGACTTCGTACTCACCACCGCCTCCTGCAACGTTGGTAGCGTTATCGGCGTACTTCTCAAACATGATGCCGTCAGCCCCCTTGGCCGCTGACTGGATTCGGGGCAGATCTGAAGTTGTTCCTCCAGTTGCGCGCCAAGTGCAGAAAGTTGAGTCCAGATATCGCTGTGCAAGACGAAGAGCCAGTCTACGGACCCCGATGAAAGAAGGATCCATGATGCCAAATGTTGCAGGGACCTTTTCAAGTCCTGACATGAGGATGTGCATCAGTGGAGGCCAGACATTGGGCTGATCCCACTGCTGTCCCGACTCGACATTACTGGCAGGGATACCACCCTGGCGAGTATCCAGGTAGTAAGAGACACGCTTGTAAGCATTGAGGACAGCGTATGGATTGTTCTTGAGATAGTCGGGGGCAGCACCCAGCCAGAAGGGGTAGAACTGGGTAGGGCTAAAGAAGACCTGCTTGCCCTTGGGAGCATTCTCCTTATCAATCTCGGCAGTGTTGTTGTCGGTTGGGTAAAAGATCGACTGTGCCTTGGAAGTCAAGTTGTAGTCGAAGTAGCTCCAATGAGTCTCGTTCCACATGAAGGCGTGCATGGCAAAGCTGCGGTTGGCAGCGACTTCACGCCATTGGCGGCTGGCACTGTTGTTGCCTGTCTGCTCATAGAACTCGGCGATGGCGATCTCATTTCCGTACAAGATCGAGTTGAGATCAACAGGGATGATGTTTCTGGTGTTGAGGTATCGGAGAGGGAAGTAGTTATCGCGAATAGCATCATCGGGTCTGGCCACCCACTTAACTATGCGATTGTTAGACATAAGATCCAACCAATTTTGATCAAGTTTGTGAACGTACCGGAATAGTCGAGACCGCTTTCAGCACCACTGGCGAGGTTTCCGTAGAGAGTCTCCTTCGTCTTGAAGTTGAGCTCTTCGCCGCCGCTGTAAACCTCACCAGATGGTGAGTAGTAAGACTTGTTGTTTGCTGTAACATAGTCCTCGCGGTACGACTCGGGTCGTGGTCGAGTGTTGGAAACATTATATCTGTAGAGCATGTTAGCAGCAACCAACGCACTGGGATCGATAGTCATACGTGTTGAGGTAGTAAGTCTCATTGTTAATATAGACCGGAACTGAACGGTTAGTCATGAAGAACTCGTGCTCCTGCACAAGCAAAGGCAGGGCACGCTCAAGAATATCAGTATCGTTGGTGTGCTCGATATAAGCCTTGATCATCTGAGACAGCAGAGGGGGCTGAGATCGGTTGAGATAGTAAATACGAGCGCCGTTCGGGACGAAGCCGTACTCCTCAATAAAATCAAGGAAGTTCTCGATGGTGTTCTTTGCAATGTTGATGAAAGAGCCACCAGTTCGAAGAAGACCCTCGATGATCCAGTATGAGTCCCAGTAGTAAGGCTCACGGAAACGACCGCCAGCAACGACGAACGATCGGTTGACAGGGATGAAGCTGTTGGGGCAATCGCTGCAGTTCCTGGAATCTTGGTCGTAGCGTCGAGTCAGATCGGGCCAAATATCGATGACCTTTTGTGTGAATTCCTTGATGGCAGTGTTGTTGATCTTGTCGAGGAACTTGGGATTTGTTTCAAGTTCATCTTCTGGGACTTCCTCAAGCTCACCACCAGCGTCGGCAAAGTAGTCACTGAGAAACTCCGCAAGGGCCGAATTGTTACGTAGCGGCTTGTCCAGCTTTTCAAAAGCATCCTGGATCTCACTCAGAGGGCGAATAGCTGGCCTTGAGGGGAATTAGTATCTGTGATGGCTCTAATAGTGATTGTGATTAACGGTTAATTACTTACATGTCGACAAATGTCTTGGAGTCACTGAAGGGCTGGGCAAGCTCGACCTGCTCGAGAATCTCTCCATGGCAGTAGATTGGCGAGTCGCAGGGTGCAACGACAGTGCCGTTCACGTATAGAGCAGATACGGTTGTCGTTGACGCAGCCAAAGCCGCAGCGATATGTCGTGGAGACGGCATCACGTATCAATTACTTCCTCCAAGATAAAGAAAGCGACTGAGAAGTGCCAATTGGGTAGGTAGGGAAGATGCAGGGTGGTACTCAAAAGGAGGAGAGGGGATGAGAGAGAGTACATTTATAATAAATATACAGTTAAAGCTGCATAGAGTCATAAAGCTTGTGACTCGGCAAGGCCAAGAAGAATCATGACATGATATTTAGTGAACATGAACAGGATTTGATGAGCCTGTCATGGGTTTGTTTAGTTGCTAGCATACCTTACCTACCATTTAGGCTGTCAGCCAAGAATGGGATGGAAGATGGAAGCCGGGGGTTGCTAAAGCAAAGAAAGAACTCAGCTTGACGATCATTATCCATTTTTTCCACATTTTCCCATTTACTTGACACCTCCACTACGAGCTTGTGTGGTTCAAGGTTTATGGTGTTGGAAAGTTAGCGTTTGTTTTGCCAAGGGGCTTAAATCCAACTTTGCATCATGATACCAAGATGAATGACCTAACCAGAGCCTCTACTCACTAAATTTCTGTTCAATTGAACTGCTGTCTAATAAATTATTGCTTCTATCATGAGTTTACAGCAATTGAATACAAATCAGTCATGTTCTCTGTGACGTGATATCCTCTACACCCCAGACGCCACAGAAAATAAACAAAACCAAACGTGGAGAAACGTCTGCATCTAATCCTTGTTTCTGCTCTTATTCCCCGCACTCCCCTCCTAGCTTCGGCATCATTTACACGCTGCTTGCAGCTTTATTTGACCGATTGGCCAGTGACGTCAAGAAATCCCAAGTCCCAAGTCCCAAGTCTCCAACGAGGCCTCAAGCGTTGGGAATAAACGTTCCCGCAGGGTGCGGAATTAAACCAATTCGACCAAGTGCATAGCCCAAGACAAGTGTCAGCGGCGTTCTTGGCTCGCCCGTTGAGAGCAAGATCCAGCAAACGGACGCCAGACCTCGATCTAGTACTGATTCTCGGTGTAAAAGGACCGACAGATGCCTATTTTCATGACTAATTCCCCCATGTTTGTTGAGGCTGGCGATGCAGTGAATCGTCAGCTTCAGTCTCGGCAATTCCGTCAAATATCTTGACACCTGCCTGAATAGTTCTGAGATGTCAATATAGTTTGCGCAAGGTCGTCGATCATGATCCTTGTCCTGGCTCTGATCATAAGAAATTGACCGAGACAATACCGTTAGTGACTAACACCAGGAACTGCCGGTCAACATCTAGCCTGAAATGTGAAGATATCTTCAAAGAGCAGCCTTATATGGACAAGTCTACTATAAAAATCTTTCGATGGCTGAAACGTCTCACAGTGGTTCACTAACATGTGTAAGGAGTAGGACCGAAAGAGCAAGCTCTAGATCGAATACCCAGTCAGTCTATCCTTTCATCTATTGGGGCACATATACACTGCCCTTTCCAATCTTTTGCTGGGCACTGGAATCTCCCCCCTCACCTAGAACCTTTTCAAACACAATCTTCAACCGTCTCAGAACCTCCTCCTCATTCTGCGCGACCTGGTAGTGCGTCACCAACCGGTTACACATGAACTTGAGCCCAGCTTCTGCGCCAATCTCAATGAACCGTTTCTCACTGCATCCTGTCGCCTTGAGGTTCAACCACACCATGTTGGTCTCCGTCGGCTCATCTATCGTGCCACCCATGCTCGTCCAGAGGTCGTCCACCTTGCGTGCCATCTCGTGAGACGCCTTGAGAGGCCCATCTTGGCCGTTGGGCGACTTTCCAAAGGTCTGCTCAACAGCGATGCGTCCTGCAGATGTGAGAACACCAGATTGTCGTAGACCGCCGCCAATGGACTTGCGGACCCAACGGGCATGCTTCAGTGTGGCTTTGGGCCCAACGATAACACTTCCTGCCGGGGCACCAAGACCCTTGGACAGGCAGAGACTGATGGTGTCAAAGTAAGAACAGTATTCGGTCAGAGAACCTGCTCCAGAGACGACTGCCTCCCATAGTCGTGCGCCGTCCAAATGTAACTTAATGCCGTGCACTCTAGCGAACTCAGAAATTCGCTTGACTTCACTGAGAGGCATGACCATGCCGTGAAGAGTGTTTTCCAAACTAATGACACGTGTAGGGCAACCGTGAACATCGTCATCCAGGGTCACATTCTCCTGGATCTCTTCAAGTGTCATGTATCTGCCATTCTTAGGAATGACAGTCTGAATCTGGGCCCCTGTGAGGTTTGAAGTGCTACAAAATTGTCAACTCACTAAACTTGAGTCTAAAGTATTAGTACTTACCCGCCTGCTTCAGCGGTAAAAATGTGAGCGCGGTAATCGCACAGTACTGAGTAAGGAGGTTGAGTAAGAAGAGATCGAAGAGCGAGCTGGTTTCCCATTGTTCCTGAGAGGACGAAAAGGCCGGCTTCCTTTCCGGTGCGTCCCGCCACATAGGCTTCAAGGTCGTTTGTAGCAGGGTCCTCCTGGAAGACATCGTCAAGTAGAGAGCATGACTTGACAGCTTCCAACATAGCTGGTGTTGGTGTTGTCACCACATCGCCTATACCAACCAGTGTCAGAATTTGATTGACATCTCGACTTGTTTGTGAGTTACATACTGCGGAGGTCAAGAGCTGCAGGCCCTTTGGCACCGAGCCATGCATTATGAGGCTTCTCAGAGATAGCGTCTCCCATTTTGGCAGATGAAGAGTTAAAGGTCCGTTGTGAAGAAGTAATTGGGCGAGCTGTCAAAGATATCGATTGAGACCGGAGCGGATATTTTGACAAGTTGCGAACTGCCGAGGACACGATAAGTCGAGAAGAACGACTCATCATGATATAAGAGCGAATTAGACTCAAGAGTCTCTCAATCTCCGCAGAACGGAACTACAAAGTCAAAGTCATTTATAGGGCGTAGAACGGGGAACAACCTCCACAAAAAACGTGTCGACAATGAGGGGAACACGGAGCGAGTCTTGGCCGTTGGAAGAGCCGATGCCGCCCCCGTCTCGGCTCCGGAAGCGATATCGATATCAATTAATGGAGCCTCCCCTCACAACACTAGATAGGTAATCAACTTCAAGGGTCTAGGGGAGGGAAGAAAACTCAGGCCTAAGGACCTTTATCCTAAGTGATGAAAAGACTTGGGCAACTTTAGTGTATCTTAGTAGAGCTTTAGACTAGTTTATTCTGGCATCCTGATTTCAACGTCAGAAGTTTTATCGCCCCGAGGCCAACTTCAAGGGTCTACCGTTATCAAACGGTGCTTATTTCCGTTTCATGTGTATGTATAAGCAGAATCTTCTTTATAAAGTCTCTAGCTCTGACTATAGATGCTTTGTAATGAGGCCATCGGCTGGGTTCAGCCATTTAATTAGTGTCTTTTGCATTGTTTGATCGTCATTGGGATGAGAGTAATAGCGGGCCTCAATATTATGCTAGGTAGGTATACGAGCTACGATTATCCCGTCTTCACATGGGAAATCGAAAATAGTACGTACGTATGAAATTGCGTCAGCCTGTTCATCGTTATCAGCCCTGGGAGAGTGTCATTATTAAACTACCCAGGTACATTAAACAAGCCTCAAACACTTTTTTATATTACATGGTGTCGGTGCTTATCACTGTTTTCAGCTGCCGACGCTTGTTAGATTGCCGGCTTCATAGTCTGACAGGAACAGATATTTTAGCCAATGAAGCAACGCCTTGCGTACGTCGTATTGGAACAAACTCGTGTAACGGCCTGACCATCCCTTGACCCTGAGGCTGAGGGCGTGCCTTAGTCCAAGATCAACGTATTAGCGGGCTGATTCCCGAATCCTTCTGGAGACAAGATGCCGTGATTACCGATTTATTGCTCCCTCATGCGACCTTGTGTTATTAGACACATGTCACTGCTGCCATGCCATGTTATAGCAGCCCTGTTGCACTAACCATCTTCTTACATATTCTCTCATTTCTCTTTATGTGCGAAATTTCTCATCATGGCTTCTCGCGTGCCTTATCGTGTGTTCCTCTCGTTGATACCCCTCGTCTGCGTGGTCGTGCTTCTATCTAAGCAGCCGTTCTTCGATCGTTCACACGTTCATCGCATTACTGATACAGATATCAACGTATCTCTCTCGCTTCCCCGACTTAACTTTTCAAGGTCGCATCACGAATATTACGCATCAGATGCCGCTCGCTCGTTATGCGCCTCTCATGGTTACACTGTCTTCAACCCCCATCCCGATGCGCCAAACGGTCGCCGCAAGATTTACGACCTCTTCATGGTCAACACAGAACTGGACTTTCTTGAGATTCGACTAAAGACCCTTTATAATTATGTCGATTATTTTGTTGTCGTTGAGGCGCCACTTACCTTTCAGGGTGGCCCCAAGGACCTTGTCATCCGCGACAACTGGAAACGCTTTGAGCCTTACCATGACAAGATGATTTATCATCAGCTCGAGTATCCCAAAGACTTCAAGCCCTTGCGTCACTGGGATCGAGAAGACTTACAACGTAACGCTATGTTCGACCAAGTCTTCCCAAAGCTTACTGGCGAGCAAACACCAACTCAAGGCGATGTCATTCTGGTCGCCGATGTCGACGAAATTCTGCGCCCTGCAACGTTACTCGTACTTCGGACATGCAACTTCCCTCGTCGCCTGACCCTTTCGTCCAAGTTTTATTATTATTCCTTCCAGTTTCTCCACGATGGGCCCGAGTGGCCATTCCCACAGGCAACCTACTACCAAGGCATGCGTAATACCATTCTTCCTGGGAATTTGAGAACTGGAGATGCGGGAATTCCTCTGCTAAGGGATTTCGAAAAGGGAACATTGGCCAATGCCGGTTGGCACTGCAGCTCGTGCTTTTCGAAAATAGGACAATTCCTGAACAAGATGGCTAGTTTCTCGCATGCGTGGATGAACCACGAATCCTTCCGCGATCGAGATCGTATTGCAAGTGCGATACGTGAAGGTGTTGACCTATGGGGGCGTAAAGAGAATACGTTCACTCGAATAGACAATAATGCCGACCTCCCAACTTGTCTGCTTGAGGATAGGGAGAGGTTTCGATATATGCTGGATCGAAGTGGCAAGACCGCGGGGTTTAGTGACTACCCATGAACTTGAACTTATCTTTTGTGGCGGATGATTATGAGAAATGTATTTAGGCATGGTTTGGTTTGGTTTGGCCTGGCTTGGCTTAGTTTGGCTCATGTTTTATGGACGAGTTAGTTATGAGAATCGAGATACCCCTTCATCAATTATCATGTGTTTCAGCCTCCAACAACTCCCAAGCCTCAACTTTGGAGTAACTGCGCCTCGGTACGGAATCTCCCAACTGTCTTTGACATTCGTGGACATGAATACTTTACTGTTGACCAGACACTGTTAGATATTGTTCTTTATCGTCACGAGTTCGATTTGGAGTGTGTCTTGATCAATTTAAGACCCCCCTCTGAAGGGAAGGAGTCACATTCGTACAATATTCAAGGGGGAGGAAGGAAGGAATGTGCCGAAAACAGTGGCCCTGTGACGGCAACAACCTTCTTCCTAGACCTAGCCCATTTCACTGGACTTGGTCTTACCCAGCTAATGGTGACCTACCTAAGTCAGGCATCCATCCATCGTCGAGAATCCACCGTTGGGCAACTTCTCTCCACCTTCACAACTCTCAATCAGCAACAGCAAAGCAAAGCAACATCAACCTTCAGTTTCTAAGGTCAGCTCTCGTCTCAGCGATGATTGAGTCACATCATGATCCAATCGCTAGACGATCCTCGTCACGTAGCGTCACCTTCTCCGCAGCTCCTCAACTCTGGGACTACCAGGTGGTCCAGTCACGATAGCCTCAGTGTCAACTCCCAATAAGCATCCCAGGGTCGGTCATATCAGGGGTTCAAAAGTCATTCGGAACTTGAGCCGTGTGAGGGATGTCCATTTGCAGAAAAGCCATTGTCTAGCGCAAGACGTTCGATTCGCTCACAGTCGTTGACGGCGCTCCAATTAGAAGTCCGAGTCCACCTTTTCCAAACCTCGAATTCCATTTCATTTCCGTACGAGGAAGTAATAATTTCGACCATTTCCCACACAATAAATTTTTCTTCTTTCTATTTCTACTTTATTCGAACCATATGCCGATACGCCTCGCAATTCTATCCATTGAGGCTCACTGACATCTTACAGGACGTTCAGTTGCGCTGTTTGGACCATCTCACCACCCCGTCTCCACCCCCGTACCGATAGAGCCCTCCGCTCCGCCTCCGTTCACCGCCGTCCCCGTCTGATCGGAGCTCCCGAGGGCTGTCCGAGTGTGCAGTATGACCTCAGCGCAATCGCTCATCCCTTTCAAATTATCAAAGCTGAATGTCACCCAGACTTGCTCCAGGCCAAGCATTTTTGCTATCTGTTCTATTCGTATAGGCTGTCCTTGCTTCCTCACCCATCAACAACGGTCTCTCGAGCAACAAGCTGCAGCATGATAGATCACCCCGGCTTAGAGAGAGACAACACTTTCAGGGAATAGACACCCCTCGCCTCAGGGAGCAGGAAAACATCAGATCTTGATCTAGGATATCAGAATAAAGTCAACAAAAGGTATCCTAAGCTTATGCCAAGTTACATAAATCTTTTTGTCATCTAAGATCAAGGTCCCAAGTTTTCTTTCTTCCATTGGCCTCGGAAATAACTCACACCTTCAAGGCTTAGAGACATGGAAGCGACCATCTAGGAAAGGGACCCGTTCATCGGAAGCACCTGGCCGTTCAAGAAAACGACAACACCCAGTCAGAGGCACCCACGATATCCTTCCCTGCTGCACCTCAGATCCTCACCAGTTCGTTCGCTCGGCCGGGGTGTGGGTACGGGCGGGAACGCGATGCGCTGCGTGATGCGAGGCGGGATTGACAGGGCGATGAGCCACTGCAAAACTGGCGTGCGGCGCTTGTCAACTGCAGCGATGAGTTGGCCAACGCATCAAGTGGTCCGTGTGTAGCCTCCTAGAGTTTCCCTCATCAACAACCCCCTCCCTCACCTCTTTTCTTTCGTACTTTCTTGAACTGCAGTTTTTATTCTCTCTGTTTATCTTAAAATTTTGCGATACTCTACAGCTTCTGGTTTACTTGTTGGACTTTTTTCTATTGAAAAAAAGTCTCTTGGCTGTGAAAAGGGGTGTTGATAAGTATCCACACCCAAGCATCACCTGGACTTTCTCCGCCTCACATTGACAACTCGACCCATGTCATCTGGGACATTCGATTCTTTTCAACAAACAGTCAAGTGTTGAAAATCCATTCAATGCATTCAGTGCCTATTAAAGTCGCTCATTATCCTCTCAACCAACACGGGTTTAGGCGATACAACTCCGAAAGAGTCCATCTCTTGCCACTCTTTTTCACTAACAAAGCAAAACTCAGTCATACCTTGAAACTCGAAACTCGTTCTGGATCTGGTTCCCTTGTCTATAAACACACGCGTTTTCCCATCAACTACCAGGCTTAAAAACTGAACGAACATTTTCATAACGACATAATCATTCAGTCATCAGCCGTTTCTAGTCAGCCGCTCGCAGGTTACTTATACAAGCTGTAGCCGACAACTGCCCATGCTTTACTCGATCAAAGTATGTTCCAAGCAGAAAAACAACATCCAAGAATCATATCGTCATCATCGTCAACAGCAGCAGAAACAACAGCGCCATCAACAATGGCAACAGCGCCTAGGCCCCCAGTGAATAACAAAAAGAAACAGTGAGGACTGGCGAGCGCCAATTCCATATACAAAAACGGCGTCCCTTGGGAAAAGACCTTTTCTCCTTTCTAGCCAGTGCTGGATTTCTTCCCACCATGCAATATTATGCTCCGTCCATTAACAAAGAAAAGTGTCATGGTTTCCAGGACCTGGGTAGTGGCGACATGAGAACAGCGAAGAAGTCTTCGAAACCCCGATAAAAGCTGCGTATGGGCCAACAGATACCTGGAAAAACCATGAGCTCGTGAGAGAGGAATTTATATATGTTTACCCTTGGTCTTTTCACTCGCTTGTCATAAGCCAGTCTTGTGCTCTGTTGTTGGCCTGAGACGCAAGCAAAGAAGCCTTTGTCTGGCAGTCATTGGAACAACTAGCACAGACTTGGGCGCTTGTTACCTCCTTGAGTCAGAGGGCGTGGAAACATCCCAAAGCGAGTGTTACAGCCACCACACCAGCGAGTTATGGCGCTGATTATGGTCGCGTGGCATACTTCATTAGAAACTCGACTACTGCGTCAAGGTTTGTCTCTTCTTTCGCGCTGATACCATAGCAGCACACCTCACGACCACGTATGCTCTTCAGGTCTAGCTCGTCAATCAACTCATCCACCGAAAGCTTGTCCGGAAGATCGGACTTATTCCCCAGGATGAGAAGTGGTATACCCTCAAGCGACTTGCGGCTCATGAGATCATGGAGCTCTTCCTTCGCTTGGGGAATCAATGGTGTATCGGCAATATCCACGATAAAGACGATGGCGCTTACGCCTCGACAATATCTTTCCCACATGGTTCGGAACCGGGGCTGGCCGCCAATATCCCAACACTTCAAGGTAACATGTCCGCGCTGTACCTTTTTCATGTTGAAACCAACGGTGGGGATGGAGCTATCATGTGGGGTTAGCACTGAGACCACATGACACAGTTGATATGTTCGGACAGGCTGCAGCGAGATCGAGGAGATTCATGGCAAGAGCCAGTATTGGGAAGCGCTTACTCGAGAGTGAATTCACCGCCCTACAAGCGCGACAGTCAGCTACAAGCGGTCAAGCAAAAAAAGACGACGTGTCGGAACCTACAGCGAGAACTCGTAATAACGATGTCTTTCCAGCATTTTGCAAACCAACCATCGTCACTTCCATTTCCATCGCCCTGGGAGTCATTATCAGCATGTGCGTCCAAAAGCTGCGGCACCTGTGAAGAACAGCAGTCGCGAATGAACCCGAGTTTTCTGTTGGTTTCCGTGGAAGCAACCTCATGATTATGGCTACTTACCAGAACATGCGCATGAGCCAATTGTAGACCCTTTGGAATAACCCTGCCATATTTGCTATCGGGTCACGAAAAACGTTGGTCGGGCTGCGGTAGGCGGTCGGGTGAAGGCGGGGGTGCTGATTGGAAGAACGCTGCAGCTTGTCGCAAAGAGGAACGAGAGAAATGCCGTTTCTTTTGAAAGCTTCTCCTATTTGACAGAAGAACACAAAATGTCTCGGTTTCGCGAAAGACGGTAGAAGATGTGGTGGGCGGGGTGTTTTATGGGCGGACAATTTCTTGTTGGTGCTCAGATGCAGGGTCGTGGTCCAAGGTGACAGAAGCGAGAGGAGCAGCAGGATGGCGGTTCAGGAAAAGCGACTTGTATGACGGTGACAGGCGACAAGTAACATCTGCACCTGCAAAGTTGTGCGCGCCAGCGTCTAGGCGTTTGGAACAAGGTCGGCGTCGGAGTCGGAGGCGGGTTCGAGCGGCGATGGAAATAGTGAAGGAGGAGAGGCTCGTGGTGCAACGACGGAGGAGCAGTACCTAGATTGGCACAGGTGACGCCTAGGCGGAGGCACAAAAAAAGGGCCCCACCTGGGACGAGATGATGGCCGAGACAGTCAACACCTGGAGACGCCAGAAAGGGCACCCAAAAGACACCAGCGAGACCACCAACGGGCACGAGCCTTTGGGGCCTTGAGGGGGCAAGGAATGGGGAAGTGGTGGGAACGACCCGTGCCTGGCGGCGCAAGTAGCGTAGCTTTTAGCGCAGATGCAGCGCCAAAGGAGCCCAGAGAGGTTACCGAGAAAGAATTGGTGCTGTAGATGGTTAAGTCGAGTGTAAGCGCGAAGATCAAACTCAACGTAGGTCGAGGTACTTGGCAGCCGTGAGACCGGCAGCTATACCACTGCTAACTACCCAGGGTAAGCTAACTAACCCAGGGTATGTTTCGATGGCAGTGATAGAGCTCGAGCTCCAGGTCAGGTCAGGCCAGGTCGGGAGGCCTAAGGCAAGGTAGAGCTCGTGCAGGGATGAGCAGTGAGCGGGAGCGCCAAAAGGTAGTGATTGGGGACTGTAAGTCGTCGCGGGGTGTTGTGACATTCCAATCTTCAATCACCTGGCCCAGCCAGAGGTGGCAGCAGTGTGGGCTAGGCGCTGCGGCGTTTTATTCGCTTGAGCAGAGGAGAGCTTGCTTGAGTGGAGCGATGATCGACCAGGGCACGCAGGGCTTTAGGAGACCAGGACTGCGTCGACGTCAGTGCTCAAAGTCAAGGGCTTCTGTGAGGGCGCCTAACGAGCGCTGCTGTGTCTTTGTATTTGTTCGCAGGGTCCTTGTCGATGCAAGGCAGAGCGGTTGGCGAACGATGGGCTGGTGAGTAGAAGACTGAGCTGAATATTCCTATCTTGACTTTGCCTCCTAAAATCAAAATGCTTCACGGTTAGCTGCAGGGTCTTGAGAGAGCGGGAGCCGGCAAACAAACCCACCCGATGAGTTAAGACTTGAGAGTAGGCGTGGACGTAGACGTATGTAGACTGCGAGTGGGCGATCAATACTGGATCTGATCGAGGTCCCCAACTGACCAGGTCGAGCTCGACTTGTGGTTATGGGCCTTGAAAGCGGATAAGAGATCTCCTGGGCAATGCAGCTCCCTCTGGATCGTGCAATGGAGTTTCAAATACGGGCGGTTTGAGGTGCTTCAACGTTGTGCTGCAATAACACATGCAAAGTGTGGGCCTTGATCGCCAGCCACGGACAGCCACAAGTACCAAGTAATAAGTTAAGGCGTGCGTTGTTGATAACGGGACGATGAGTCAAGCTGTTGGACGACCTGCAGATCAAGGATATCCGCTGCCTCGAAACTACAAACCTTTGTTGAGTGTAGTATTATAATTCAGCTCGATTATATGTTTTGTTTTTAAAGGGTTGCAAGAGGAAAGTTGCTGCAGGGTATGAGGTGAGCCACACATAAATCGCTGCCCTGCACAACGGCACTTAAGGTAGCGGAGTCGTGATATCTGATGACCCCAAGGTTACCTTGACATCGAGATGATTCAAGGAGGAGCTGTAGCTGTGAAGATAGGAAGATATGCAGAGAAGATCGTAGGGTGAAAGTACTCTCTTCTCCAGAATGTGCACAGAGAGTTGACGGACCAAGACCAAGTGCAGCGCATTGGGCTCTTGCCTGCAAATCAAGTAAAGTTGGTTAAAACCAGCCGAGGTCTCACCAAAGCGTTTATCTCTAGGACCATCATCCAATACCTACCTAAATTCTGGACATGGTACCTGTATGTATGTATGTATGTACTGCAATGCAGGTTGGGCTGCAGTTGCTGCAAGCATCGTATTGGAGGCTTGTAACCCCAGCTCTCATTCGTGTAGTATTTGGGAAGCTTTCGCTTTTGGGCTGCAAGACAAGTACGTCTCGTCATCCTTATTCCTCAAGGAGGTGGCAGCCCAGTATGACTCCGGAGTGTCTGTCTGGCGTGCTTCATGTTCATACCTATGTCTGGTACTTGTCTCTGCGCCACCGGAGATAACTACATCAGTAGCTGATAGTGCACTTTCAGTGGCCTTCAGTACCTCCGGACTATCCATCACCGCACTTGTTACTAACAAAAAAGGCCGAATCGTGACCACCTTTCGAGTTGCAAACCTCGTCCTGGCCCCCATCTTCGACTTACACAGTCAGCGTCGTACCTAAATTATTTCCCAGGCACCAGCTTTAGGCCTTCATGCTCCAGGAGCGGTGATTGGCAACACAAAGGGGCCAACTTTCTTTGCTAAGCATGCCTTGTGACTTGGGAAACGGTAGATAATTCGTCATCATTCTCGTCTATTATCGCCTCCAGCTAAAAATCCTGGAACGATGTAATCTTGTCGTTCGCGATGCTGCCTCTGTGGGAGCTTGGTTCCGCAAGGATAAGACGGCCGGGCTATTCGCTATACTGATTCACTGAGGGTGTGTCATTTAACTTAACCGGCCTTGAAATTTATGTTTCCGTGTTTAATTATGAATGCAATCAACCGTTTTATCCGCTCATGCCGCCGAATTCATATGTTACACCTAAATCGCTTGATTGATTGATTGATGGAACCAGTTCCGCATTCGCTGATGCTTGCTCCTCATTCGGTCGGCTCACCACCCCACCTCTGATAAGATAACGTCAATGACTAAGCTTAGCTTTGACTTTTTTTTCTGGCTGGGAACTTTTTTTTTCTGCGCTGCGATAGCCTCAATCTTTGCGATTGCGAGCGGTCTTACCAATATATTTGCCGCTCCTCATTGTTCACAGCGGCTGGCAAGATTCTTCGAATGTTTTCTTCTACTGCGATTGACTCTACTATCGTTTATTTTGGAATTGCTTCCATCGCTCAGAAGACATCACACCGAGTCTCGCCATTCTTGAAGCTCTAGGCCATTCTCTAGAGTACCAGTCACCATGGCACCCTCGGCCACCGAAACCGAGTGGGATCACCAGTTCCACACCCTGCGCCGAGAGGACCTTTTCCGAAACCCTCCCAAGGATCACACTGCCTATCCTGCTCTCCAATTAGCCGTCGACCCTCATCTCGAGTCCTTCAATGGCTTGTTTCGCGACGATGGCAAGCCAGGCCTGCTGGCGCATGGTATAGCCGACATTGGCGCCAGAACATACCTCGATGGCGACGATCGAGCCTCACCAGATGGCAAGAATCAGCTCACTATTAGATACAAAGACGTCTTCCTTCAGAAGCCTCAGGTGCCCCCTTCCAATAAGATGGCCCGGAACCGTCAGGTTTTCCCCGCCGAGTGCAGAGAACGCCATGTAACATATCGGGGAAGGCTCTCGGCTACTCTCGAGTACCGCATCAACGGCGGAGATCCAGTTGAATTTACTCGAGAGTTTGGCCAAGTACCTGTCATGATCAAGGTTTGCATACCAATTTCTGCTTTTGGGGGGTTTTACTCACATGAACCAGTCGAACCGATGTCAT
This sequence comes from Fusarium tupiense, assembly GCA_013364945.1. NCBI lineage: Eukaryota > Fungi > Ascomycota > Sordariomycetes > Hypocreales > Nectriaceae > Fusarium > Fusarium tupiense. The sequence continues at coordinate 34,302 of JABEEO010000318.1, forward strand.
CTTGAGAACAACTCGCCCGCGCTCCTTGTTGAGAGAAAGGAAGAATCCGAGGAGCTTGGAGGATACTTTGTCGTGAACGGTATCGAGAAGATTATTCGAATGCTGCAGCTGAACAAGCGAAACTTCCCCATGGCTATCAACCGACCTAGTTTCCAGAATCGTGGCCCTGGTTACACTCCCTACGGTATCATTCTCCGTGCAGTTCGCCCCGACGAAACCTCTCAGACCAACGTCCTCCACTACCTCAGTGACGGAAACATGACCTTCCGTTTCTCATGGCGCAAGAACGAATACCTTGTTCCCGTCATGATGATCCTCAAGGCATTGGTTGAGACCAATGATCGCGAAATCTTCGAGGGATTGGTTGGTCCGGCTGGCTCCAAGTCCACCGAGAACACTTTCTTGACACACCGAATCGAGTTGCTTCTACGGACGTACAAGTCATACAACCTCTACAGCAAGTCGGATACAAGAGCATACCTGGGTGAGAAGTTCCGAGTTGTTATGGGAGTGCCGGACACCATGACTAACCTCGAGGTTGGAACCGAGTTCTTGCGAAGAATTGTCTTGGTTCACCTCGGAAATGTTGATGTTACTGAAGAGCAGGATAAGGAGAAGTTTAAGCTGCTTCTCTTCATGATCCGAAAGCTTTACGCGCTTGTTGCTGGTGACTGTGCTGTCGACAACCCCGATGCCGTCCAGAACCAGGAGATCTTGCTTGGTGGTTTCTTGTATGGGCAGATCCTCAAGGAGAGACTCGATGAGTTCCTCAGCGTCAACGTCCGAGCATCTTTGCGTGATTACCTTCGAAGGAACCCCGGCGTTGCCTTCACCTCCGAGGACTTCCGCAAGGAATTCCCCAACAACATTTTCCGCAAAGCCAACGAGAACCTTGGAAATGCTCTCGAATACTTCCTATCAACGGGTAACTTGCAGAGTGCCTCAGGTCTTGATTTGCAACAAACAGCCGGTTTCACAGTCGTGGCTGAGAAGCTCAACTTCTTACGTTTCATCAGTCATTTCCGCATGGTGCATCGTGGTGCCTTCTTCGCCCAACTGAAGACTACGGCCGTCCGAAAGCTGCTCCCAGAATCGTGGGGTTTTATGTGTCCTGTCCACACTCCTGATGGTGCTCCTTGTGGTCTTCTTAATCATCTTGCGCACAAGTGTAAGATCATGACTGACTACGTCGATGTGTCTCATATTGCTTCTCTCGCTCAGGAGCTCGGAATTGTTGACGTTTCCTCGGCTTCGACTGAAGAGAATGTCGTTGTCATGCTTGATGGCAAGATTCTTGGTTTCTGTACCCCCAAGGAGTCTGTCAGAATTGCAGACTGCTTCCGATACTGGAAGGTCGAGGGTACTCATGGAGTTCCTCTTCAACTTGAAATTGGTTACGTTCCTCCATCCAGGGGTGGATCTTATCCGGGTATTTACATGACATCAACACCCGCAAGAATGGTGCGACCCGTCAAATATCTTCCTCTTCAGAAGGAGGATTGGGTTGGTCCTTATGAGCAGCCTTATATGTCTATTGCTGTTGTGCCTCAGGAGGTCGAGTCTGGCAAGTCAACACATGTCGAGTTCGATCCTACAAACATGCTCTCGATTCTCGCCAACATGACTCCCTTTTCCGATTTCAACCAGTCTCCCCGAAACATGTACCAGTGTCAGATGGGTAAGCAAACTATGGGAACTCCTGGTGCTGCTATCCGCTACCGAACCGATAACAAGTCTTATCGCATCCAAACTGGCCAAACACCCATTGTGCGAGCACCTCTTCACAACACATATGGCTTCGACAACTTCCCCAACGGCATGAACGCAGTTGTTGCTGTCATTTCTTATACCGGATACGACATGGATGACGCTATGATTCTCAACAAGAGTGCTCACGAGCGAGGCTTTGGCCATGGTACAATCTACAAGACGAAGAAGATCTCACTCAAGGACGACTCTCGAACCAAGGCCACCAAGAGTGTCACCAAGGCCTTCGGCTTTGCCCCACACAGTTACGTGAGCGCTCAGTACCAGGGCATGCTGGATGACGATGGTCTGCCTCATGTTGGTCGTCTGATTCAAGAGGGAGACGTCATCTGTGCCTGGCACACAGTGACTCCCGACTACAACGGCAAACTGGTGAACCTCGATGGCATCACTCACTATGAGAAGTACAAGGATTCGGAGAACGGGTTTGTTGAAGAAGTCCGCCTGATCGGAGCCGACTCAGGTAACGAGCCTCTGCAAACAATCTCCGTCAAGTTCCGTATTCCCCGATCCCCCATCATTGGTGACAAGTTCTCTTCTCGTCACGGACAGAAGGGTGTTGCCTCGCAAAAGTGGCCGACGATGGACCTCCCCTTTTCTGAGACTGGCATTTCCCCCGATATTATTATTAACCCCCACGCTTTCCCTTCTCGTATGACGATAGGCATGTTTGTGGAGTCGCTGGCAGGCAAGGCTGGCGCGCTTCATGGCCTTGCGCAAGACTCGACGCCGTTCAAGTTTGACGAAGAGAACACGGCAGGAGATTACTTTGGCCACCAGCTGATGAAGGCTGGATACAACTACCACGGCAATGAGCCCATGTACTCGGGCATCACTGGAGAGGAGCTCGCAGCTGACATTTACATCGGAGTCGTCTACTACCAGCGTCTGCGACACATGGTGAACGACAAGTACCAGGTACGAACCACGGGTCCAGTCGTCCCTACGACCGGTCAGCCCATTAAGGGCCGAAAGAGGGGTGGTGGTATTCGTGTGGGAGAAATGGAGCGTGATGCTCTGCTGGCACACGGAACTGCTTTCCTGCTTCAAGATCGTTTGCTCAACTGCTCTGACTACTCGAAATCGTGGATCTGCCGCCGATGTGGTTCGTTCCTCTCTGTGCAGCCAACAGTGTCACAGTTTGCGCCGGGCAAGAAGAAGGCCGCGAGCATCGTACGATGCCGTGCCTGTGCGGTCAAGCTGGACGACGCGGAGGGCATCGACCTTACCGAGATCCAGGGTGAGATTTGGGAGGACGGTCACGGTAACTCGTGGGTCGGAGGTGACCACACTACGCAGGTTGTTGTCCCTGGTGCGCTCAAGTTCCTTGATGTTGAGCTTGCTGCGATGGGTGTCAAGCTCAAGTACCGTGTGGACCGTGGCGATGAGCCTCGGAAGGGTCCGATGAGACCTATGGCATTAGATGGCGTTCGGGTTGGAAAATAGAGGGATATATTGTGCTGATGATTTGTTGTTTTTTCTTTGAGCTGTTTATATGGCGGCGGCCCTGTACATTCACAATAGTGCATCATGTTAATACGAGTATGACTTGACAATACCTTTTAGAACTTGCAAGTGCTTTTTTCTCTCAACAGACGAATATCATCATTCAAGTCTTATGATATTTTACTCGCAGACGATTATCGACATGTCTTCACCGACTTTACTGGACATCATACTTAGGCCCAGCCATCAACACCAGGTATTTCTGCTTGATAAGCAGATGACACCAATGACGGCAGCTACACACACATATTGATACAAATCCGCGGCACCTCGGCATCGGGCAGCGCCGAGCAAATGGAGCCTGGGAACGTGGACAATCGGTTGCCGTGTACCTTGGCCTGGAAACCAAGTGATACAAAGAGAATAAGGCGGCTGCGAGTAGCCGAGACTATCGACGAATGGCAGCTGAGGAAACAGCCGTTGTTGGAAGATGAAAGGAGTGTTTGTGATCCAAGAGGGGAAAATGTAACAAGCCGCTCTGTGATTCCGTCCATCTGCTACTGTCTGTCTCTTTGGCTGAGAACAGAACAGGGGGCACACAACAACGTGGATCCTTTGTAGGATATGACAATAACATTACACACAGAGAGAGATAGAGAGGGTTTTAGTGGGTGATATAGAGGAGGGTAGTGTTTCTTTGGTATATCTGGAGCAAGGTTAGAAGCTTGAAGTGGTGCAACGAGCAGCAATAGCACACAGTCAGTGACCACAGCATGGGGTTGTTTATATAACCATGACTAGGCTGGACTTAACTTGACTTGGTGTTTGTTTGTTTAGTTTACTCTTTTCTCGAGGTCATATCGAGTCT